>PVKM010036714.1:0-14735 GCA_004027735.1 Carollia perspicillata | reverse complement strand
GGTGTTTCTTCCTGGTCTTTCTGCATAACTTTCCACCTGTTGGAGACTGGGGGTGGCTTCCCTGAAGGCACTCTCTAAAGCCCTGTGATTGCCACCAAAAAAGGCCTGCCTAACCTGCTGGAGGACAAGACAGGTCCTGTCTTATGACTCAGCTAAGGAGCTGAGCTAGTTATTGTAGCCCTGGCCACCCAGAGCAGCCAACAGCAGGCCCACTTTGAGACATCGGGGCGAGCCCCAGTCGAGACTGGACAACCCACACAGCACACCTAGTCTAGGCCGGCAGAGATACCCGGCTGACTCCAGGACTTGTGATAATAAATGGCTCGGTCTCGGATGGTTTGTTACACAGCAATAACAAACTGATACACTCATCCTCACTTTTGGTATTACGAATAGTCCCTGTATGTCAGGAGACCCTATGAAATACTCTGTAAATACTAGATTTGATCCTCACCAAAATCGGGGCATGATTCCCATTTTACAGATGAGGAAACTGAGGCTCAGGGAAAAAACAAGCCATGTCTCCAAGCCAGGGGGACTAGAAAGTGACTTAGTACCTTTCCTAGGAATGCAAGCCTGGCTTCTCTCCTTTCTGACCATTGGACCTTGGACAAGTTTCTTTTACTTTTTGTACCTCAGTTTCCTCATCTATATAATGAAGATGACAGCAGTGACTAGGTTATAAAGTTGTTATTGAGATAATGTTTGCAAATTACTAAGATCAGAGCCTGGCATCTAATAAGCACTCAAAAAAAAAACCCATTAGATATTCTATTTCTCTTTTGCTTCCTTTCTCTTGTTGTCTGACAACCCGATATTTTTATAGTTGTCATCTTGAAGGCTGGGTCCACATCTAGCTATCCCGTGCCCCACCACAGTGCCTCGCCCAGAGCAGATGTTTAGCAAACAATATATACTAAAAGACTATTTTGACTTGTTTGGCTGGAATATGAGAGCAAACTTAACTCAGAAGAGCAGGAAGCCAAAAGGGCAGAGGGGAGAAGGATGAAATACAGCTGTAATGGTGGGGGGGGGGTGCTTTCGGTTAGACTCAGAAAGGAACTTCCAGGGAGGGCAGGGAAACTGCAAATGTGTTTTTTCCCAAAGGAAGAGGTCTCCTGCCTTTCCCGGGAGCTCTCTGAGCAGCTTTCTACATCTCCACGAGGCGTAACTTTCCAGAGGCGTAACTTTCCATCTGTCGGGAGGCTGGGGGTGGCTCTGAGAACCGTGACCCCTGCGTGCCCTTGCCCGCTCGAGGGATCCTTCGGAGACCTGAGGTGAAAGCAGACAGCTCTCCTGCCGGTCGCTTTCCACTGTTTTTCTTTGCAGCTGTCTCTGCATTTCAGAGTTCACGTCTCTGCCAGGGACTCTATTTTGGGATTTGTGGGAACTGGCTTGTGTCGGCAAATAGGAAGCTGTAGAAATCTCAGCAAGCTCGTTCCCCTGGGCCTCCAGGCTACTCTGAGGGCAGGAGAGGTTCTGTGCGGCTGCCCTGGGGCCCAGCGATGCCGATGTGTGCAGACTGGAGGCCGCAGCTGGGCAGCCCGCAGCCTCCCCGCCGAAGCCAGGCTGCTGCCCCGGGCTCCAAGGGCCACGTGGGGCTGCAGACGCGGAGCTGGGTGTCTGGGAAAACAGACCCTGAATTCCCACCACGTCCCCAGCCTCTTCCCACCAAGAGACAAGTGGCAGGTGGTGGCATGAGGGAGCCCAGCCCTGACAGAGGCACGAGGCTGCGTGTTCACGTGGGTGTGTCTGTGCACGCGTCTCTGCATTTTCTCAGAGACGAGCACGATTCTGTGATTTGTGTCCGCGTATTATATTTGTGTGTGTGTTTTCATGCCATTCTGGAAGCCATTAACTTCAGCGTTCAATTCACTCAGTAACATTTCTTCATCCCATTTAAACTCAGAAAGCTCAGGGAACCAACATGTGGGCATGTGCAGGTAATAAAGGCTAGAAATCAGAGACACACACACAAATACAGATTCGGTTGTCTATACCATATACCATAACCTAAACTAGTATAATCGTATCTAATACACGTACGTGGACAATGCTACGTGACTTATACTGACGGCGATGCGTGAGCCTGCCACCAGAGACGGCCACCGTCAGTGCGCTGCGGATTTTTTCCACTTGAAGAGAAACGCCCTGAAATGTAAGCTCCATGACAGCAAGAGCGGTGTTGGTGTCAGCCACCACCGCACCCCCACCCCCATCAGATACACGCACACCTACAGGCACGTGTGTGTGTGCTAATTCTAGTGAGTGACGGCATAAAGAAGAGATGATATAAACAGGTGTGACAAGTGGAGGGATACTGGAAAGCACATTTACCAGAGAGAGAGAATAAATTTTCGGAGTGTAAAGTTTACCAAAGCAGAGGCATAAACTGCACACGGTTCTGTACCCTCTTTTCCTTTCCTCTCCACCACGGCCTTCCCCCTGTCCTCAGATCGCAGCGCCTGCCGCACAAGCTCACGGGCAGTGGCCGCCCAGGGGTCCTCTGCGTGGACGAACCACGGAGCGACCGTTCGGCCTGTCACCCACTGGCGAGCAGTGGGCCATTTTCATCCACTACAAACAAAGCTGTCAGGAGCACCCTTTCAGCCACGGTCGCATGCTCATTCCTTTGCATGAGGGATGAGAAGGAGTTACCAGGTCAAAGGGCTTCAGAGGCTGGTGGCCTTTGCCCTGCATTTGTGTTTGCACACGATCGGCACTCAGTAAACGACTGTGGAGTGAACCAAGTGGTGAATGAGCATCAGCGCAGCTCTAGAAAGACAGGCACCCTTGCGATCAGAATCAAGTCCTAGCTATTAAAGCCTCAGATAAAGCCGCGAGGCTTATGACAGGAGATTGAGGATGGGATGTCCCACTGCGGACCGCCTTCTACCGAGGTGGTGGGGAGAGCCCCTCTGAGACCGTTCGCTCCCCAAGCACCTGCCCGTCGGCTGCTCTGTCGCTGCATGAAAAAGAGGAGGGGCCTCCAGGTGTGGCGTCCCGGCTCCTGCTGGGCACCCGTCAAAGCCCTCCTTAATGAGATAATAACCCTAATGTGTGAGCATTGATTTCTGGGGTCACAGCGAAGCCGCGTTGATTTACACTCCACTTCCCATCGGTGATGCACCATTGATCTCCGTGGGCACTGAAATAGTGACGAGGGAGGGCCAGACTGGAAGACACCCTGGCCAGGGGACCTGAGCCAGTGACCCCTGGGTGAGGAATCCGGGAAACAGTGCATCTTATTTAAGAAAGAAAAGCCCAGAAGGAAGATAAGCACAGCCCAGGGATGACATTCTGGAGGCAGGAAGCCTCACTAGGCACCCGGTGAGGGAGGAGCCAGTGTGTCCCCAGTTCTTGGAGTTGGCACCAAAAGGCGCCTCCTTGGAGAGGCCTTCCCAGACCACCCCACCTAACATAGCCCCAGGCACTCTGTGTCACACCATGCTCCTCCCCCTTTTTAGTTTATAAAGGTCTAATTTACATACAACGAAATCCACTGATGGTAAGGGCGCCGCTGGACGAACTTCAGTACTGGCTCGCCATCACCTAATAGAAATCTCCACAGTAGAAATACCAAGTAGTTCCCTCTCCTATGAAGTTTCCTCCTGTCTCCTCACCCCTGGCTGCAGCAACTACCAACCTGTTCTCTGTCAACAGAGTTCGCTTTTGATAGCATTTCGCATAAACGGAAGCCTACAGCGCCTCATCTTTTGTGCTTGACTTTCAGCCCGATGTTTGAGAGATGCGTCCACACTGGAAGGGTTGGGGCTAGGTCATGTGTCTGTCCCATGCTCTTGATGAGCAGTATTTATGCTATAAATGTATGAACTCCCTTAGCCATTCACCAGTTAGTTGATGGGCATGCGGGTGCTTCTAGTTTGGGGACAACGTGACTAAAGCTGCTATGAGCCTCCCTGTCCAGGACTTTGCAGGGACGTGCGTTGTTATTCTCTTGGGTGGAGCCTTGGGGCTGGGGCTGCTGGGTCGGAGGGGAAATATACCATTACAAGAAACTACCCGTTTTCCAGAGTGGCCGTACCATTTTACATTCCTACCTGTAATACACAACCGTCTCCACGGCCCCGCATCCTCGTCAACGCTTACATTGTCTCATTTTAACGCTTTGCATAGCACTTGTCTGATTTACTTTTCTGTCTCATGTGTGTACGCATGAAGTCCGTTGGGCGCCCGTTCCCCACCAAGCACCTTCCCACGTGTGCGGACACAGCGAGCAGAGAGGAGGACATGCTCCTGCTCTCAGGGGCTGGGACTCCAGGGAAATCCAGTGCAGACGGGCAGACACAGACGCACCCCTACAAACTACACCCATGTCAGCATTTGCACTCTACACATTCCCGCCCGGCGCAGCTTACCCACGTGGTAGATGCAGCCTCGTCCCCAAACCCGCTTCTGCAGGTGATGGAGCGCAGCACCAAAACACAGCTCATCCACCCACCGACTTACCCAGACAGACGTTCCTGCTCCTTTGTGCAATCGCCGCATTCACAGTCACACAGACTTACACACGCGTCTCCACACATAGACAGACGTGCGCACACACACAAAAACACAGCTGGGGTCTGGCGGTGGCCGCCATCTCTTCAGCGGCCTCCGGGGAGAGGCCGAAGTGTTTCATTTGTTTGCAGACAAAATCACACCTCCTCTCAGGGTGTGCCGTCCCCTAGTCAGAAGTCCTCTCTCTCTCTCTGTCTTGACACTCACACTACTTAAGCCTGAGATTTAAAGGCCAGCTGTGTCGCCCTGTTGTAGAGCCTTCTGGAGACTTGGAGCCCCAGAGGAGAGACAATATCTCTTCATTGCTTTTGTTTTCCCCACGCCAGGGCTGCCCAGTACCTAGTACTTGTAGGTGTTCAAGAACAGCAAATTCAATGAGTGTTTAGATACTGCCATGACTAAGCCTCGGTTGGTGATGAGATGTCAATCAACCCTGTCAATCAAGTCGGCTGGCCAACCAGCACCCTCCGGGAGATTGCCAACAACCTTATTTCACGAGGCCTAACATACCACTTGGATGTGCCATTTTTTCGTATCTCTCAAGGAAGGGAGAAGCAACGCTATCATTCAACTTCGATAACACGCTTCCTGAATCACTTAGCATGTTTATTTTATACTCATTGGAAGAACTCTTTTAAACTTATTTAGACCCGTATTTTCATCACATGTCACACTGGTGCATACTTAAAAAGGGAGCTCGAAGCAAAATAAACCGGTTAAGAATTTCTGAAACTGTCTCCAATTCCGAGTCCAGGTCTCTGAACCAGAGCTGCCGAGGTCCACACCCGCTCCTGTGGCTCTCTCCTCGGGGGACACCCAAGGGCAGGGATGATTCGGCATTTCTTCAGAAAGTGCTTCTCTGTTGCTCCTAGGATTTTCTCCCACGTTCTGACACCTGCTCCACAGGTTGGGAGGACGGCACTTTCTAGATCTCGGCAGAAGGTGCCTCATGAGGTTCTCAGACCACAGCCAGGGCGTGCACTGGGTCCGAACTGGCCATTTTCCTGCAGGTCCCCCTCAGAGACGGGGACCCTGTGTGCTCCGAGGACTTTGGCACATGGCAGGGACTCGAAATAGAAAATGTGCTGAGGACACAGTGAGGGAAGTGGAGGAGAGTCTTGGGTTTCTCCCCCACATTCCGAGAGGGCACCTTCTCTCACCCACGAGACCGTGAAGGCCTTGGCCCAGAAAAGCGGGTGGAGAGGGAAACAACAGGGATTCTGGTGTGGTGGGTCGGGCAGCAGGATCCTCCTTTAAATCCAAGCTCCTCTCCACTCCCCAACATGGCTGGTGGGGACAGGCCACTGCCTCTCAATGTCTCTGTCTGCTGGAGGGAGGTAGAGACACTCTGTTCACAGGAGACCCGTGAAGGTCAGCTTGGATTTCATTCTCTCTCTTTAATTTGACAAATCTTCACTCCGCCACCTGCTGTGGGCCAGGTACCTGACATGGAAGGATGAACAAAACGAGCCATGGTCCCTCCATGCAGGGTCCAGCAACCCAGAGGGTGGGGCTCAGCCCTCAGCGGGCATCAGGCTCACCTGGAGAGGTTATGGGACACGCTGCTGCCTCCCCACCTGCCCCAGAGTCTGAAGTAATTGGCTGGCGGTAGGCCCCGCTCAGGGGCTTTTAAAACAGGCGAAGGTGGTTCCGCAAGGCATCAGCATTTCGGATCCGAGTAGCTTGCTCATGCACAATGGTGAGTAAAGACACACGATGTCATCGCTTTTGGTTTGCTTCACCACGGCTCATCCTGCCTCCCCTCCGAAAAGCTACTGTGCTCATAACACGCTGGTGAAACACAGACTCCGCAAAAGATCACGTTAATGAGCGGAGCCGGGGTTTGAAACCAGGCCTGTCTGGTTCTCTCCCTGTCCTCCGCCGCCCCTCCTCCTCTTCCCCAGTGAAATACTGTGAGCAGATGAAATCACAGAGAAAAACGTAAGCGTCCCATGTGTCCAACACCCAGAGTGTTTAGGTTCATCATCCACTCCTTCAATACATAGTTAATTGAGCACCTCCTACATCCTAGGCTCTTGCTAGGCATTGAGGGTCGGGTGGTGGACCAGACACACACGCACTGGCCTCAGGAAACTTCACGTCATCACATCGTTGCTGACGTAGTATAAGCTCTCCGTGTAGCTCTTCCTTCTCCCATTTCTCTCCCTCCAAGACAGGACAGAAACAGCATCCCGATTTTGATAATTATTTACCCCCATTTTTATCTCCTATTTATCTGTTAACACTGTATTGGCATCGACTCGTATGTTTTAGAACCTCTTAGATGAGGTCTGTCCTGAAAGTATCCAGCCGCATACCGTGCAAAATAGAGACATTTATTGAGGAAGATACAAGAAACCTTGTACGAAGGACAATGGCGCCTCAGTCCCCTTCAAAGTAGGCACCTCGGGACCTCACACAGTTCCCCCAGCATCGCTGGTAGCGGTTTGAATCAAGTCATCAGCACCTGAGCACGATGTTCCTTCTGCTCTGGCAGCAGAAGCTGGGGGACGGATTTTGCCACCACACACACATTTCATGCCAAGATCCGGCGTCAGAATCTCGGACACAGCAGTTTTTGGAACCCCCAGGTCAGCTTCTAGTTCTCGCACTGTCAGTCGCAGACCGTTGTTGCTCGCGGCCCGTACACGTCCAACCTTCTCAGGTGCTCTGCTTGGTGCAGGCCTTCCAGAACGCGGGTCACTCTCAGCAGATTCTCGGCCGCCTTTCAAGTGTTTGCGCCACTTTTTTATTTGCTCCGCACTCACTGCATCATCCCTGAAAGCCTTCTGAATCATCCAAATGGTTTCTGTGGAGGAATGTTCAAGTTTAATGCAAAGTCTGATGCAGACTCGTTGCTCTGCTCCCTCACTTTGGAATGCGATGGCCACACAGTACACACGCTCACTCGACTGTCTACCACCCCCACCGACCAGCACTGAGAAGTCGTCACTGTTCACACGTGCGCATTCCACTCCGCTGTCCTTGGCTGCCGGGCTACGTCGATGTCACGCATTCTCGTGATATTAACAACGGACAGACCTCGTCCACGGTGTCGCCACGTACAGAGGGGCATGATTGTGGAGTCATACCGTAGGCACACCTGGGCTTTTCCTCATAATTCACACTTGCTCTCCAAACGAAGCCAAAACCAACTTAGTCCCCAGCAGCAGCATCTGAGACCGCTGCACAGCCACACTTGTTTGCCCGCGTCCGCCAAGCAGACGGGGACGGAAAACGAAAACCTCTGCTTTCGATAATTGACACTTGCGTGATTGTTAGTAAGGACAGCCTGCTTACTGACACTTATTGACAGTTTGGGTTTCCTTTTGCTGTGAGATGCGTGTTCTTTCCCTGTTCCATATTTAAAAATTGGTGTATTTATCATCAGGTCTGAGCTCTCAACCCTGACCCCAGGCCAGGCTGTCCAACCGAGGAAAACAAAAATGCGTCTGATAAACGGAGTCGGAAGCAGCGCCCTTTCTCCTCCACGAGCTGAGAAGGCAGCCGAGCTGACTGGCTCCTATCGCTCATCCGATTAAAGGTACCACTCATTTCCAGATGCTTAGAGCCGGGACCGGGAGCCATTCATAAAATTGTATTGAACGATCAGCTTTCACAAAGTTTGCCTTAATGTTTTTGCACGGTATTGATCTGTGGGGGAACTATAAAAATCGACACCAGAATAAACTTTGAAAGACGGCCCTCGCTCAGCTGAACGGGGATCAATGTGCATCGACCCAGGCCATGAGGGAGGGGAAGCATCCACCCCTTCTCCATTAGCTGGTCCCAACCTGACCAGCGAAACTCTTCTGGGTCTCTCTTGGCCGTGCTTAGGGATTCAAGTGCAGAAGCAATGATGCTCAGGGTAAGTGCTGATGCGGAGGAGAAACTCCTCCTCCTGGGAAGAGGAACACCGATGTTCTTTGTTATCAGCACCTGAGATATTTGATTTTCCCCAGGAACCCACAGCCCCCCAACCCCAAGGGAGTGGGGTGTTAGTTCTGAGTGCAGGCACCATGGAGGGAGTGGAATGAGCATTTATTGAGCACTTACTATGCCCCAGGTGTCTGGGCTGGGTACTTTGCAAATACTTGAGATGCCATGTGGTGTTGGTTCCACTAATAAGTGGCTGATGACATCAGGCAAGTGACTCAAACTTTCTGACCTGTCAGCTGCTCCTGTAAAATGGAGAGCATTCCAACACCTTCCTTACTGAACTTTCAGCTTCAAGGGGTTCATTAGCATGACACCTAATGAAGAGTATGAACCTATGAGATGTTCCCTATTACCTCAGTCAGTCCTAACGGCAGCCCTGTGGTTTGAACATTGTCACCTCTGTATTGAAGAAGTTGAGATTAAAGCTCAGAGAGGTTAAATAATTTTCTCAAGATCACACAGCGAGGAAGGAACAGGACTTAAACTCAAGGCTCTCCAGCTCCCAAGCCCATGCTCCTTCCCTGAGAGCACACTGCATAATTATCAGTCTCGGAGTCGGAGGGGACAGGACAGCTGTTCAGTCACAGACACAGCAGCTTCCATGGCATGCGTGAGCTGCAGGAAACCTGAGGCTTCTGCTGCCAATTATTCTCCTTCCCGTGTCTGTCGCTGCAGGTGAGCATTGTTAGCCAACCCTGGGAGCATCACCTCCAAAAAAGTTCAGACAGAGGGCACTGCATTTGCCAAAAGTGTGGGAAGAGACTGGGAGTAGCTGGGTCTTGCCGGGGTGCAATGTGGGAAGCAGGAATGGGGAGATCAAGGTGTCCTAATCACCGATTCATCCCCAGTGGACTTATTGGGGCTTTGCTATGTGTCAGGCACTGAGCTAGGAGCCACGGAAATGATGCTGAGCACAGGAGACCAGCAGAGATGTACAAACGACAGGTCAGTACCCAGAGGGAAGGAGGGAGAGGGATTGGGGGCCCCACAGGGGGAATGTGGGGGAGGAGGAGAGGGCTCCCCAGCCTGGACTTGGAACATCAGAGGAACTTTCCCAGCAGAAGGGACATCTCAATCGCAATTAGAATGACTCAAAGAACACCTCAAAATGCAGGTTCAAAGGCACTTTCTCTAGCGATTCCAGGTCAGTGCATGAAAGGTGGCGAGAAGAAAGCTGTCCCCAGGTGAACAGACAGCCAGGTCTGGTGACCTCTAGGCTAGACGGCTTCTGAAGGAAGTTGCTTTCCACCCTGGCTGCACATCTGAGTCACCGGGGGTGCTCTGAGCAGTTCCAGTGGCTGGACCCTTCTCCTGAATCAATGGGGGCGGGGTCTGGGCACCAACGTTTCAAAAGGGCCCCAGGCGCTTCTGATTCAGAAAGAAGGTTGGGAGCCACTGTTTTACGACACAGAGGCGACGTTTGGACAAGCAAGTAGGCAGGGGTAAGATTGGGCTACTCTGAATTTTCTTTGTCTGGGTCAGAAGGGTCCAGCATGGATCAGACACTCAGTGCCTGGCCGCCCCTCCCCGCCTTCCAGCTGCCTGACTCCGTCCCTCCAACCTCTGGACTCTGGCAGTCACTGCCCGCTGCCCAGGGGAGGCCATCGAGACTCGGAGAGGTTGAGTTCCAGCCCTGAGTCACACCACAGAGCTTCGCCCCACCCAGCGTGTCCCTCAAAATGTCCCTGGACACGTGTGGCCTCCGAGGCTGTGTGAACACGAGGGAACAAGCGAGTAGTGGGTAGGGGCTTCATCAAAAATATTGCTGGGCCACTGGCCGAGTATGGCAATGAATATTTTGATCTGGAAATGTGGGACGCCTTGAAGGAAGTTGGTGGGGGCACGAGGGCGCTTCCTGGGTGCTAATGGATTCCACGTGAGCTGAAAAACCCCGTGGTTAAGAGCTGCATCTATTACTCCCGTCGATCACGGCAGAAAATTTATGACCGCTCCCAGCACTCAGACTTCAAAGTACTGCACCAAATCAGCAGGGACTGCTTCCCCCACCCTTCCCCTTTTCTATCTGTCTGTCTGTCTGTCTATCTATCTATCTATCTATCTTTATTTGTTTTTTCTTTTCTCTTGTGTCTGTGAATTTTGCTTTCTTGAAATATGCTTGTTTGGTGGAAGCGATTTCAATGCCAGGAGAGAAAACACTCCCGAGGCTGGTCCTCACACACTGGGGAGAGTCGGGAGCTGGAAGTTTCTCCTACCTCACACCGTAAATAACCTCCCTCCCTCCCCAGCCCACAAATCACTCCAGATCTTTGGAGTAAATAGTAATTGCTGTGTTCCTCCCCAGGCAGCCCCTCCTCCCCACCGTGGGCATAGCCGAGAGTGTATGAATGTGCGTGTGTGCCTGCAATTTAATTTTTCTGAGCCTTGTAAAAAGCACCTTCTACTCCACCCACTGCTTCTAAAACACTCTTTTAAAGGGATTACCTCTCCCTCTGCCTCTGGAGTCAGGGCTTGGCGAGGCACCGTCGTTGTCATAGGTCTGAGATTTACTGCGCCTCCAGGGAGCCGAGAGAGACGCGCAGCTCTGATCGGGGCCAGGGAAATGTTTTTTGGATGGTTTTGTTTGGGGCACTGACACGTTGACACTGTTAACGCCCTTCACTTGACCCACTGCCACTGCCCGGCTCTGGCCCATGTTATTCTTCTCTGAAGACGCTGCCCATGGCCAGCTGGCAGGTCCCCTCGCTCGCCCCACATCCCACCTCCCTTTAATCCATCTTCCGCACCAGCCACCCCGGGGCTGACCTTTCAGAGCCTCTGATCTGATCATCGTCAGCTGCGAATCTTCATTTCTGGTTCCTGCCTTCAAACCTCCCCGCGCTCCCTGTCTTTGGGCTGCTCCTCTAAGCGGACCTGGAAGCAGGGGTTGCATGACTGCGGGGATGTCCACAGAAAAGGGAGGTGAGGGAGCAGGACCATGAGAAAGGAAAGGAGGGAAGGTGACGGAGTGCCTTGGGCTCCTTGGGCTCCGTGCCCTGGGGAGCTCGGGGGAACACGCCATAGCATTTTCCCACGGAGGAGACAGCGGCCACAGCATCTATGCACTGGTACAGGAACCCCGTCTTTTGTTTCTGTGCCGAGCCTGTACAGGGCTGATCTTGTTGAGAGTCTTTATCTGTCCCCTCTGATGAAAAGCCCCAGGCGGGCAGGGTTGGTGCCTGACCTACCTCCGTATCCCTCCCAGGGCCCAGTCCAGGGCTGTGCAAACAGGAGACCCTCACGAGGGATGGAAGGCAGCCAGCGGGTACTGGCCTCTTACCTGCGCGTCAGCTAGGATTCTCACTTTGGGGAGAAATCAATGGAGACTTGACTGGTTCGTGGACTTGACCGAGGTCACATGGCTTGAATTTAGAACTGGTTGGAACTGACCGGCTCCCAAGCCCACACATGTGTTTTTACCCTGAGCCACTTGATGAGGATTCGATGCAGAAGAGAAAATACCAACCCAGTGTTAGAGGTGACATTTTACCAACTGCAGGGCTCAGCAGTGACGGAAAGGGGCAGGTGACCCAGGTTTGAGAGTATGGGGGGAAAGCAGCACTCCTCAGCCATCAGGGCGAAGGCCCCGAGGACAGGTATCTTTGCCAGGCAATTTAGAGCAGGCGACGGAAAGCTGACCCGGCAAACGTTTGCAAAAATGGTTTTGCTGAAAGGGGACCAGGTATCTTCACAAATTAGAGGACCCAGATGTCAGAAGGGAACAGTCCCTCCAAGAACGGCTTTGGGAGCGAATAAACACCAATGATATTTGGTCTGTGAGTAACTCTGTGGAAGATTCAGGTTCCAGGGAGAAAAGATCTGATTAGCTCAGCTTGGGTCACGTGGTGTGTTGGCGAAAGGCAGGCAGGAGCTGATGTGCGGCCCCACCGAGACTGCCCAAAACAGGAGTGGGTGGGGACGGTCTCCAAAAGAGGAAGCCAGGGTGCCGAGGCCAGAAGGAAAAGGGAAAGATACCAGGTTGACCAAAACGGCCGATGCCCATGGCTGTGGTGGTCTCAGCTGCCCTTCAGGATGGCTGACCCACACTGGTCCTTCCCCGGGGCTGGCGGCCCGGGTCCTCCTCCAAACCTTCTGGCTCAGACCACACAGGAGGGCTAAGTCCCAGCCCAGCCTCCGCCCGCCAAATAGCTGAAGCCGCCCAGGGGAAGGATGGCTTTCCTAATGTGCGCCGACACCCAAGGTCCTTTGTGCAAATCGTAGTTAATCCTCTGAACAGGCCCGGAAGGTCGGAGTGTCGGATTAAAGATGCAAACAGATCCTTGCTTCTCCTCCCGTTGAGGGCACAATCACATCCTTGGGGAATGGGCCTCACTCCGTAAGCATCCTTGTGAGAAGGGAACCATTTTCACCCCAAGAAAGGCCTCGGTGGCCGATAGAACGAGATGGAAGAGCATCCTAGGACTTCCGAGGCTGGGGCGGGAGAGCCCTGGCTGATTTTCTCCAGGTTTCCTGGAGCTCTGAGCCACCATATGTAAAGCCCAACTACCACTTGCAGGAGAGGGAGTGCAGACACAGCCACTGAGAAGGATAGGTGTCCAAGGGTTCAGAGTCATCTGCAAGCCACCCGAATGGTAGTCGCATTCCTTCAAGGTTTATTTGTTGAGCACCTACTCTGTTCCAGGCACTAACCTAGGCACTTGAACTATAGTGATGAACAGAACAGGGAGAGTTTGCATGCCTGCTTGAATAAATGGAAAACGAATGACCTGGAAAGGACAGTTGAGAATGTCTAGTGTCCAACTTTGAACCCGACACAACTGTCCCACACGATAACCTTCCTCTGAGACAAGGTGAAACGCGGCCTTTCTGAGTCCGTTCTCCAATCATTAATCATCTGTATTCATCCTCAAGGAAACTTCTGAGACATTCTTTAACAGCAAGAGGCTGTGTTTCTGTCTCCTGCTTTGCGTGAGATGCCCAGCACCTTGTAGGGCTTAGGAACTCAGGGCTCAGGAACTCGGGGTTGACTCAGGTCCCCGATCGACTCTGAGCTCTGGACCTGGACTGCTGGGACAGAGGAGGAGGGCCGCAGGGAGAGTGGGAAGCTGGCGTTGCATCACTGTGACTCAGAACAGCCGGTGTCAGGCTGCAACTGAGCTCGGGCCTCAGGGCCGGTCTGAGAAGGTTATTTTTCCGGGCCCTGCCGGCTGGGGCCGAGGAATTTCGCACGTGGTGGAGCCAGCCTGAGCTCCGGTCTGGAATAACACACGTAAGTGGCAGGGTAAACTCGTGAGTCACGGAGCTAATCTGAGTGCTTTCAACTCGGGTGCCTGGGAGATGAGCAAAGCCCTGACTTCAGCACCATCAAAGAGGTTATATGGCAAAGTCAACAGTTTCAACAGGCAGAGAAAGGCTGAATCACCCCGGCCAGCGCCTTCCCCTCGCCTGAGTCAGGAGTACAGGATTAAGTGTGCTATTTTGGGGAGTTCCTAAGTGCACCCTCGGAGAACTTCCAGCCGAGGTGTGTGGGTTCCCATTAACAACCCAGCATACCTTTCAAGCTAGAATCCATTTATTTTTCATTGCTAGTTCCTTGAGCGCTAATGCTGAGCCCCCCGGAATGCATTTTATGTCAATCACCTAGGTTTTTCTCCCCCCTCAAAATGGGTTCTGCAGAACGCCAATTTTCTAGCGTGCTCCCTAGGTAGGGGGAGGAGAGTATGCAAATCATCCTTCATCAAATACAAATCCTTCGTTAATTTTTTTTTCTTAGGGCCTTTACTATGCTAATGCAGGTGGCAAATCTCCAAAAGGGATTTGGATTATTAACTTTTCTCATCTTGTTAGAGCCACACCACCCTCCTTCCGCAAAGGAATTGATGATGTTTGACGAAGCTGCTATGGAAACTGTGGTCCTTGAACTACTAATTCGGGACCCTTCTTTCCAATGACGAGCATGCTAATTGGCCAGAGAGCTTGTTAAAAATGCAAAATCATACCCCACACATTAAAAGGGAGTGAGGCTTCGGAATAGTTATTTAGTAAACATTTCTGGTGACTCTGTGGACGTGGGTGATCCACGGCACCCACTTTGGGAAATGTTGCTTTAGAGCAGGTCAGAGTTGGAAGGCATGTAAATTTAGCCCCTTGTGGTACAGCTGGGGAAACTGAGGCACTGAGCAGTGACTTGTCACACAAGGAGGCTTTGTGTGTGTGTGTGTGTGTGTGTGTGTGCGCGTGCGTGCGTGTGTGTGCGGAGCCTGAGACTGGCCTGGACTCAGAGACAGCTAGAAATACCAACAATATTGAGTAGTCAG
>PVKM010036713.1:0-14698 GCA_004027735.1 Carollia perspicillata | reverse complement strand
GCCTCCAGCTTTATCCTGGGCCACCTGGGCGTCACTGTTAGCTTACCATTCTCAGGCAGTCAGTTAACTAGCACCGGCAGGCTCTGAAGTGTATCTGCTCACCATATGGCAGAGGCTGAATTTCACGGCAGAGGAGGGGACGGGTGTGGGAATGAGACAGGGGCCTGGGTTAGAATCTCAGCTCCCCCATCCACTCTGGGACCTTGGTAAGACTCAGCTTCCTCATCAGTTACATGGCGAGCCGTCACAACTTCCTTTCCCTTCTAGCCACAAAACTAGGGGCATCCCTTCCATATTTCAGCCACTCCCCAGAGTTTTGCAGGCTCCTACCTTCCCATTCCTCTTCTTTGATGACCCCAGAGCCTGTTAATTGGAAGGGAGAGAGCAGAGGTTAGAGAATGTCTCCCAAACCACTATGTGAAACACACCATGGCTGGGGACCCTATCCCAGAGATTCTGATTCTGCAGGGCCCTGGAATTGTTGTTTGTTTTTCAACATGCAGGCAACTCTGATGTAGCCCAGAAGATTAGCAACAACCAAGCCTCCCTCAGCACCCTCAGCTCCAGGGCTGAGGAAGCAGCAGGGACGTTTCCCACACTGTGCTGCCCCTGCCTTCTCACTCCCACCCCTACTCACGCCTTCAGACACTGCTCACACCGCCGCTAAGGGAGCCTGGTCACCTCTGATACCCGAGTTCTCTCTGTCGGCCACAGCATTCAGGGTTTCACTGTGCAGATAAAATGGGCGTTGCTGTGCTGGCCTGGGAACCCACCCTGCTCACCCCATCTCTCTGACTTCACGAGTAATCCTTTGGAATAGAAATCTGCCACCAGGACAGGAGCTCTCCAGAGGACAACAGCAGGGTCAGGGTCATGGTCATTGCGATTTGGGGGTTACCATTTGGGATTTTTGACACCTTCTTATTTTAATTAAATTGATTTGTTTAGCTAGTCTTTAGCCAATTGTTTCAGTATTGATAATAATGTGTGCGAGGATCTCAGCTGAGTTCAATAGCCCTATAGTGAAGTCTGCCATTAGCCAGCTACTTAGAAAGAGGAACAAGGGGCAGTTCTCCCTGAAGGCGCTCTCCACCCCCTTCCCACTCCAATCCGTTCCCAGTGACGAGTGAAGAACATCTCTCCCCTTTCGGTCTCTGTGTCCCAGTCACGATGGACACCTCGGCTCCACACCACTGGTCGCTGACACACTTGCTGCTTTCATGGTGCATCCCATTTGAATCCCTGCAAACCAGAGGTCAACATTCCTCCTTTCCAATCCCTGTTCTCGTCTGGAACTTTGGAGAGTGGAGGGAGGAAGGGTGATGTTAACAGTCTCCAGGGGTGGAGAACAGGGGCGTTAACTTTTTTGCAAGGGGAAGGAGGCTCCTGTGTCCCGTGGGAGGATTTGTATGCCCTTGCCATCAATGTCAATGTCATTGTTTCTATTATTTTATTCTTTTATTTGGCTAATAATTTTTGAGCATGTGTAAATATGCTGGGCATCAGGACGAGCACAAGGGAGACAGAAATGAACGAGACAGGGCCTGTCCTGAGGGCGGTCCAGCCCAGAGAAGGAGAGACAGAGAAACCACGACCTTAAACATGATCTTACAAGTACCCTGAACATGGGTCTATCCACTGGGAAGACAGAGCACAGGACAGTTAGGGACAGGGAACAGAGAATGCTAAGCGAAGTAAGCCCATCACGGAGAACACCTAGTGCAAGGTTCCACTGATAGGAGGTACCTGGAACAGCCAAATCCGGCTCAGTTCCCACGGGCTATATGGCCTGGGGTGAGACACGCACGGGCTCCTTTGTTTTCATCCCTGCTAGATAAAGACAATAGCGCCTTTCTACATGTCACTTGGCTTACATGTATGTGAAAACATTCTATAAACTCCACATTTTGTGAAATGTAAAACATTGTATTCGACCTCACAGTAAGCTTCGGAAGTGAGCAATTTGAGAGGCCCAGAAACCGAGGCCTGGGGAAGGCTGTGAGGGCGAAGCTGAACTGCGGCTCAGGGCACCTCTGCCTATTCCGGTCCAGGCTAAGGCCTGACTGTGCCTGTGAACCCGGGTTCTCAGGAGAGCAAAACACAGTGAAGCTGTCCCTAAGCAGCATGATGACATCCCATCACGGACTGGCCCCTATACAAGTTCTTCCCAGGTTGGCAGTGCCAGGAATTTAGTGGTAGAAAACGGAGAAGAACAAATAAATAATGGGGACACGGAAACAACCGTCCTCTGCTTTCCCTGGGTCCTGTATCCCATGAGTTACATCTTTCATCCGTGCTAGATGACCTACCTCAGTTCACTTAGTCTCTCATCCTGAAGAATGTGCTTACTGTCTTGGCTCCTAAAGATAAAGGTTTCTCTTGGGGAAAGAGGTTAAACCTGGTCCACGCTGAGGTTGGAAGGAGGACAGGGGTAAGTGTGACCTACTATCTGTCACTCTGTGGCCAGAGCAGTCTCCATGATGCTGAGACACCTGGGGGCAGCTTCCCACCTGCCTGACCGCCTTATCCCCAATGTGCAGTGTTCTGATGCTGAGAGCAGCTTTTAGTTTCGGAGTGGGGGCTCATGGGACATGTGGTACAACTGTCCAGGTGTGACGCCCTTCCACTCATGAACAGCTGCAACAAGGAGTTGCTACAAATCTCACAGAATGAGACTCACTTTCTAATAAAGTAGTCTCCAACAGATTCTGAGTCCATTCTGTGGAATCTCTGACGGGACCCACATTAGAGATTGAATTCTGTTTTTCTAGTGTCGAGTTGGCCCCAGGGGATGACCCAGTTGGTAGGCATAGAGAGAGACCTTGGAGATAGAAGGCCCAGCCAGGACAGCCAGGCCCACTGGAATCTGGCCCTGCTGCAAATGGAGCCGGAGGGCGAATTATTGCTACTGGAAACTTCTCTTTCTGGAAGATTGGAATGCAGTCCAGATAAGAAGTCCTGGGGAAAAGACGGGCTACCTCTAACCTACCTCGCCACTGAACTGTACTCATCATTGTCACCATCCTGGTGGCAGAAGTGTTGCTGGAGATGGGGTAGTGGTGCTATACTAGATACCTACCAGCTGGTACTGCCAACCCAAAAAATAACAATCAACAACAACAAAGAGATTGCTCTTTCTTTGTGGCCTTCAGCTTTCACTCCCGTGGGCCTATACACGCACTGCGCTGTCTTGGGTGCGGCCTGAGCAATGCTGGGGCACAACCAAATCACTGACAGGTTAGAGGAAGGCAGTTTCTCCTTTTAGGATCTTGGATGCAGCCATCTCACCTAGGAACAATCTGAATAAAAAATATTTCAAAAGCTATGTACATGGATGAGTGGACAGGTATGTGGTAAGTCAAGTTTGGAAATTTGTTTTATCACTGTAGTGAGCTAAAGTAATAATAACATGTAAAATCCTGTTAATTCTTCCCTAGTCTTGTTTCAATTTCCATTTTACCTTACTAATTTTATAAAGTTACCTTGGATCTGTTTTAATTCTTTTAATTAAAATTGGGTTGGTGGCTCACACAAAACAGTCACTGATGTGGACTAAATATTTTGTCCTACATGAAGATAAAAGATACAATTTAGAAAAATTCATGAGATGCAGTGAAAACAAGAGAGGGAAATATACAGCATTAAATGCATACATAGGAGAGATCTAACATCAGTAGTCTAAGCTTCTACCTTAAGAAACTAGAGAAAAAAGAGGAATTTAAGCTTAAAGCAAGCAGAAGAAAAATAATAAACATGAAAGCAGGAATCAATGAAATTAAAAACAGGAAATCAAAAGAGAAATAAAAAAACTAGTTTAAATCAATAAGTTTCTAACTAGACTAAGAAAAAAGAGAGGACACAATTTATTAATATTAATATCAGAAATGAAAGAGGGATCATCATGACTGATCCCATGGACATTAAAATGGTAATTAAGTAATATTATTAATAATGCTCTGCTCAAAAATTTGATCACTTAGATGAAATGCACTAATTCCTTGAAAGATACCAACCAACTATCAAAATCAATACAAGGAGAAACGTATTGGGCAAGGGTCTTCAAAAACAGAACAAATAGGATGTGTTTATGTATAATTTGCACATATGTATAATTTATTATAGGCATTAGCATAGATAATCATGGAGACTGGGAAGTCCAGAGTCTGCAGGGTGGCCAGCAGCTGCAGACCTGGGAGAGTTAGCGCTGCAGTCCCAGCCCTCAGTTGTCTGCTCTCGAACCGGGAAGCGCCAGTGTTGCCGCTGAGGCCTGCAGGCAGTCTGCGGGAGGGTCTTCTCCTGCACAGGGGAGGCCAGCCGCTGTGTTACATCCAGGCTTTCAACCTGACCCAATAAGGCCCACCCGCACTATGGAGGCAATCTGCTTTACTCAAAGGACAGATTTAAATGGTAATCTCATCCAGAAACACTGGAATAATGTTAGACCAAATATCTGAGCGCCCTACGGCCCAGCGAAACGGACACACAAAATGAACCATCACATTCTAAATGCCAAAGAAATTGAAATAATAAATAATAACCTTGAAAAAGAGAAAGCACCGGCCTCAGGTAGTTTTACCAGTGAATTCTACCAAACATTTAAGGAAGACATAATGCCAATTCTCTACAATTGTTTCCAGAAAATAGAAATGAAGGGAATACTTCCTAACTCATTCTGTGGAATTGGCATTATCCTAATACCAAACCAGACAGAGATACTACATAGCTCTTGTGAACATAGATGCAAAATCTTCAATAAAATATTAATAAATCATATCCAACAATGTATAAAAAGTTATATATCACAAACCATTGGGATTTATACCAGGCATACAAGACTGGCTCAGTATTCAAAAATCAATTAATTAAACTGATCTCATCAACAGGCCAAAGAAGAAAAATCATACGTTCCTATCTATTGATGCAGAAAAAGCACCTGACAATAGCCAATATCCATTCAAGATAAAAACTCTCAGCAAACTAACAGTAGAGGGCAGTTCCTCAGCTTCATAAAGAATATACATAAAGCCCTGGCTGGTATAGCTCAGTGGATTGAGCGTGGGCCTGTGAACCAAACAACCACGGTTTGATTCCCAGTCAGGGCACATGCCTGGGTTGCGGGTCAGTTACCAGCAGGGGACGCACGAGAGGCAACCATACATTGATATTTCTTTCCTCTCTCCCTCCCTTCCCCTCTGAATATAAATAAATAAAATCTTTTAAAATTAAAAAAAAAGAATATCTATAAAAAATTACAACTATTATCATGCTTAATGATGAAAAACAGATGATTTTACCCTAAGATCAGATCAAGATAAATGATGTCCTCTCTCCTATTCAGCATCATACTGGAAGCCCAGTACAGTGCATTAAGACAAGAAGAGCAGGTAAAAGGAATATAGATTGGGAAAAGATAAATCAAACTGTTTGCAGATGACAAGATTATCTATGTAGCAAATTCAAAAAAGTGGCTAAAAGATTCTGGAACTAATAAATAACTATAGCAAGTTCACAGGTTACCAGGTTAATATACAAAAGTCAATTGCTTTCCTATATGCCAGCAACAAAACCAAAACAAATTTGAACTTAAAATTAAAAATATATTACCATTTACATTAGCATTTCCAAAATGAAACACTCAGGTATAAATCTAACAACAAAATATGTTTAGAAACTATATATATGAGGAAAACTGCAAAAGCCTAATGAAAAAATTAAGGTTCTAAATAAATGGAGAGACATTCCGTGTTTATGGATAGGAAGATTCAATATATTGTCAAGATATCAGTTCTTCACATCTTGATCTATAAGCTCGATTCAATCCCAATCAAAATAGCAGCAAAGTAGTTTGTGGATATTGACAAATTGATTCTAAATTTTGTATGGAAAGGCAAAAGCCTGGAATAGAAAACAGAATATTGGAAAAACAGAACAAAGTCAAGAACTGACATACTATCCAATTGTAAGACTTATTATAAAGATCCACTAATCAAAGAAGCATGGCAAGGGCAAAAAAAATGGACATTATAGAGAACCCAGAGACAGACATACACAGACTCAACTGATCTTCAGCAAAGGAGTAAAGGCAGTTCACTGGAGAAAGGATAGTTATTTCAACAAGATGTTCCTATTTTAAAAAATCTACAGTCAAGAGAGAATTTACATCTTTCATAGACATTAATTCAAAATGAATCATAGACATAAATCATAAAATTAGAATGTATAGATGTAGTTTATATTACCTGTTTCTTGGTTCTTGCCACTGCCCCACAACCGCTTCCCACGGGAGCCAAAGCACAGGAACAGTGGATCTCTCGTTTTGCCAGTTCCTCAAGAGGGCTTTCTTACCCCCGCTTTAATGAAGTCTTCAAATGCCAACTGTGGGCCCAAAGAACGTCTGAGGACAGGGAAGGTGTATCCCCTTTGAACAGAAGACGGGTAGCTGAGTCCCCAATCAACACATTCAGAATAATTAAGTTATTATCACATACCTTTACGCAGTCTCTGCTCTTGTTACAGTAAGGCCTGGAAGAGTTAAATCTTCCTTTCTTATCTTAGAAAGCCCACCTAACTAGTGTTTTTCTTTAGTAAACAAACTGAAGATTAGTTTGTGAAGTGCTCTGATTTCACAAAAGGAAAGTATTCCATTATCACTCTGGAGTTCTAACACCTTGTCTTCTTTCTCCAAGAAATTGGATTGGTCTTGCTCTCTCCCTCCTAAGTTTCGGCTCTGACAGCCTTGACCACAGGATGGACTGCCATGGGCATATTTGTTGCTATTTTTCTTAAACACAGCCCAAAAATCTGAAGAAAGATGGGAGCTTCTAAAGTTTTTTGAGTTTGCTTGATTGTGGATGAGTTGAAATTATAGCCCTTGGTTCCAGTGCAGGACATGAAAAAATTAGGGCAAATAAAAACCAATTTAGGCAGCCATCAAGAGGATGCATTTTACTGCCTTTAGCCATACTTCAGTCAAACTGTCAGTGAGCATAACTGCTTTGTAGCTGTAAGGTGGGGTGGGTCAGTGAATTTTATAGACCAGTGAATCAGCAAACACGACCTTGTTTTGAAGCAAGAAAATATTAATTAATTAATACTTCACAGTTCTATTCAATGTTTTGCCAAAGACCTTTCCAACACTTGAAGAATATTCTGCACCTTGAATATAAGTGCAGTTCTCACTGCTGGCTTTATAAGTATAAGGACAAGGAAGCAAAAAGATCAGCCAGGGTAAAAGAGGGAATGTGTCGGCCCTGAAACTGAAGTCCTGGATCCACATCCGGGTGTCACGTTACCAAACAGGGGGAGATAAAGATGGATACTCTATCCAGGCTGAGCTGGAAGGAGCCATGCCAATGATTGGGGAAGAAATTGAGTTTGCAAAAATGAAAGTAACCTAAGAGGCAAGAAACAAGATAGAGGAAACTCAGTTTTCACCATGCCAAGGTGAGAACACTTGGAGGGCATTTGAATGTGTTCTCTTAATATATTGAAGAAAACACAAATCTCAATAATGACATTAAAGCTATTAAAAAGTAGATCTCAATTTGAGAAGTCAGCATGTAAAGAAAAGATATGTAAAAATCTTTGTTTAAAAACCAAAGACTCATCTTTGTCAGGCAGACTGGGTTCAGATTCCAGTTCTGCCATTGGCTAGCTGTGTGACCATGGACAATTTCTTAACCTCTCTAAAATTCAGTTGCTAAGGGGAACAAATGCAGGGGACATAGTTATCATTCTTCTTGCCCCAAACCATGCTTTCAATAAAAGGTAGTTGCTGCTGCAACTACCACTGTTATTATTCCCCTTCATTTCACCATATCCCCACTTGACTATTAATATTTTCATCCCTCCCATTTTATTCAACTACATTATAATCTAGACAGGGAGTAGTGGAGTCAGGAAACTGACACACTCCGTTCTCAGATCAGAAGGTTCAAGTGCCTCACAATCTGTGGTTCATGTTTTCCTTGATGGGTTTCTTAGAAAAAAAAAATGGTTTCACTGGAAATGACCTCATCTTTTACTTTCTAACATGATGGCACTTATCTGAAGATCTGGGGTGAACTTTACCCCTTAACATGGATTCATTTTTTGATCTCCACAATTATCTTTTTATCCTTTTATCTCTGAGAAAATAGGTACTCTTCTCTGAAGTTACCTTTCCTTAAGATTCCATTATCCTTAGAAAAATCATTCCCACATTTTCCCTATTCTTTTTTCTGTTTACCACAAAAATATCACGAGATATTTTTAACATTTTTAAAAATGATACATACGAATATCCTAGTAGAAAAAGAATAGAAAGTCACCCAAAATCCTACCACCTAGAATCACTATCAATAACACATATGACCATTATTTCAGATGCCTCTTTATATTTACACATAAAAGGAACAACAAATAGATATAATTCAATAAAAAATCAAACTACTAAGTTTATTTTTACTTGAAATCCATAGAAATATAAAAATGAAACTAAAGAAATTGAGAAACTTTAGGTGGATGTTTCATAACCAATATAAATTGGTTATACTTAGTATATAGGAAATATACTATTTCCTAAAAAAACAAAAACAAACCACCTCTACAGTCTTGAAGGTGGAAAAAAAGAGAGAATATTGCTTCTCTTTTTTGCTTCTAGCTCATATAGAATAACAGGGACTTGATTTATCCTCCTTGCTTAAAGAAGAACTGAATACAATCAGTGAAATAATAGCTTTTAGGCACTGGGCAGCAGGTAATGCAGAAGAGTGATTTCTGAGACAAAGAACAGGAATAAGGAAAGCCCTGTGATTGTCCCACCTCATTTCCTAGGGGGTCTCCAGTTCTCAAGACAGAGTGTGGACCCAAAAGAGAGTCCAGGAGGCTTTCTGAGATGAGAAGTCAGAGTTCATTGCTCAGGGAGGCCAAGGTGTATAGATTTTGTGAGGCAGAGTCCCAGAAAGAGAAATCTTCAAGAGAAAGGCCTCTACCAGGGTTTCCCTTGAATCTTTACCTAACTATTGATCAGTTCATGTCAGAGAAAGCACTACTAAAAAGAAGCAGATGGAACAATTCTTGAAACTCAACACAGATTTGGGAATAGTGCATCTTCCCACCAGCCACAGTGGAAAGATCTCTAACACTTGGGATAACCCACTAGAGCCGTCAAAAGACTACTAGGCTGGGGAATGGGGCCACGTTAGCTGGAAGATGACCTCCAGATGATTTAAGTTTGCTTTTCTGAATGCCTAAGAATTTTCGTTATGTTTGTTGATTTGATGTTTATTTTTATATGTCATATTTGGCTAAAATTTGGTGTACCTTTTCAATTGCCATATTCGTGTTTCCTGTTTCAGGGAATTTTTCTATGTTATATCATGAATCTTCTGTGTTTATCTGTGGGATTCTCTACTTCAAAAGATATCTTTATAATGGATCATCTTGGTCTTCCATATCTATTATCTTTTCTGTAAATTTTTAATTCTTTAAATTTTTTGCCTTTGCATTCATATAATTATTACAAGTCTTTTCTGTATTTTAGCCATATCTATGAAACAAGAACATTTACATATATATTTACACAGAGAACATTCAGAGCACAAAAAGGAACTCATTCAAATTAATTACCAGATAGCAGAAACTAACATTTCCAAAAGAAGAAATGAAAGGATACTGAAGAAAATTCTCACAAAGGGGGTAAAAAAACATGGGAAAGAAAATTAATACATTGTTAGGCATTCACATCCAAATATTTGGATTTCCAGTAAATAAAGAGAAAATGGTAAGAGAGGAAATTATTATATGATTATTGCATTACTTTTCTCATTATCGAAGCACATGGTTTTCCAGACTGAAAGGGCCCTGCAGTGCCAGCTCAATGAAGGGAAAAAAGGACCTCCCCTGAGCTAAACTTTTGCAAGTTTCCAGAACTTCAAGGATAAAGACGAGTTTCCAGAGTGTCCAGAGAGAACATACAAATGTTTAAGGATCAGACTGGCAAGACTTCACATTAGCACTAGGAGACAATGAACCAACTTCTTAAAAATTTTGATGCAATTATTTCCCATTGAGGATTCGTATCCAGCCCAATAATAAATGGTGAGAGTGAAACAAAGATAAATGGAGAATGGAAGGTCTCAAAAATCTTGCTCCCAAGCCTACCTTCTCAGAGGCCAATAGGAGAAGGGACCTGACAAGAGCAGGACGAGAGTGAAGAAACTGCACACGTAGTAAGGGCTCCAGACAGGAAAGCGATTCCCAGGATGGATGGTGGGGGTGGGGTCCCAGAGGGAGAGTTGACCAGGCCCTGGGACACGCACCGTCCAAGCTGGAGCAGAAGGATGCGGGATACAGGAGGGACACGTCCAAGACCATCAAGTGTATAAGATACTTGGTATGTTTAAATATATTTTAGTGAAGCATTCAGTTCTGGTAATGGTTTGAGATTGCCACATAAGAAATTATATAAAAAGGAAGCAAATTTTAACTCCAGAAAATCAGACAGAAGGAAAGACGAACAAACAAAATTGTCCAAGAAAGAAAATATAATCATTATAGACTATGTCGCTCAGCTGAGAAATAGTTACATAGTCATAATATGACCACCGAATGCTGCTTGAACTCCAGATGGTGCGGAAGAGGGAAGGCGGGTGAGTGTAGAGCTGTCAGTCATATGCACACTTGGATGACGTAGGTTGCAGTTGGGTTGTAAAAGAGCTGAACCCTCCATTGTAGTAAATCAATGCATGATATCTATGTCTTAAAAATTGCGAAACACTATCACTTATTAATACAGAGATACATACGAAAAAATCTGAGAGAGTTGAGAGTTCCTGCCTCAGGGTAATGGGAATAGGGATTGGATGGGGCAGATGAAAATTACCATTGGAAAAAGCGAATAGTTTGAGTGTTGATTCGAAATATGTCACCCGTAAAAAGAAGCCAACAGATGACTCCAACCCTCTTCATGTCAACATGTAGCACTAGAAGGAAGTAGAGCAGTGCTTGCCTAATGTTTAAGAAAGGAATCGTGATCTCAAATTTTATTTCCTTTTAAACCGTCTTTCGAGTATAAAGGCAGCAGACAAATGCTTTTAATTGAATTTACTGGGGTAACTAACATTGGTTAAAAGGACTGTATGAGTTTCAAATATACAATTCTATAATACATCATCTGTATTTTGCACCGTGTGCTCATCCCCCTAAGTTTAGTCTCCTTCGGTCACCATATATTTACTTTTCTCAGGATCCCTGCAACCCCCTCCCCATCTGGTAACCACGTACTGTTGTCTGTGTTAGTGGCGTTTTTTATTTGTTTGCTTGTGTTGTTTGTTCACTTATTGCTTTCTGTTTTATATTTCACATGTGAGTGAAATCATGATTCTTGCTGCTTTCCCAAATATTTTTGAACATATAAAAACTCAACGAGTAAAGATCCCATAACTCTCTTGAGGAGGTTAGACTTCAGCCAATCAAATGACAAGTGAAACTGCTCCGGGAAACGGGTTGGCAGAAAACATTCCATCCATCCAATTGGTAAAACTAATGCAAATTGTGAGTATAAACATCCAGAACAGACTACAAATGTTATCAAGCATGACAAAGTATAAATACATCAATTAACTAAAAAAGTTGGAGGAAAGAGGGAGATCTGACGAAAGATAAATGTGCAGCTGTCCTCATTTTTTATGGACCAGGAGAGAAAAGATAAAGACGAATCGAGTAATGCAGGTGTAATTTTACTTCAAGGTGTAACAAAAAACACTAAGAAAAATAACACAATCACTTTCTCATTTGATCAGAATTGAATCAGGCTCCTCTTTCTGACTAGTCCCTGATCTTGGACTCTGTGGCCCATTTCGTCCACTTTCAGCAAGAATCCTGCCGGGTCAGTTTTGGGAAAAACTTACACCCTTGATATCTGATCACATTCCTCATCCCCCACATTTGGTATCTTATCACCCTGGCCTACCTTCAGCAAGAATCCTGTTGAGTTGGTCTAGCAAGAATCCCCCTAACTGTAATCTCTCCTCCTAGTAATTTTCCACCCACTGATCCTTTGTGCTGCTCCTTGGCTTTCGGTTCCCACTTTTTCTTGTTGCATTCAGGGTAGAGCCCCATCTCTCTCCCCTACTGCAAAACCTGTTGTCGTAGTCCCTCTGGATAAAGTCAGCCTCGCTGTCTTTAACAAGGGTTGTAAGTCTTTTTTTCGTTAACAGTAGGAGGTGAGGAAGGAGAGATAAGAAATATGCTAATTTTGTCATTACTCATATGGTTTCCAGCCAATTTTCTAAAAGTCGTTCAACAAATTGGTCTTAGAGCAAATTGACTTTTGGTGACTTGGTACAGTGAATTAGCTTTGGACAAATTTACTTTTAGTGAATTGGCCTGCTTCTATTTGGGGAGGGAGCCACTAAATATACCTAAAGAAAGTACAGAATTAAATACTCTGTATATAATTTAATTCTCTCTCTGTGTAAATAAATATATAAATTGTATACAAAATTATATCACTTAAAGATAACCCCTAAAACAAGCACATAAATCTTCCATGTAATCAGAAGTATTGCACACACATACACACACAAGAAAAGGAAATAATGAAAAAAAATTTAAGCAATAAAACAGGAAGCACAAAAAAAGAGCAAAATTAAGCCCAAATATCATCTATGATAGCAGAAAGTACAGATGGGCTAATATAACCCATTTTTTAAAAAAAATCTGATTGGATATTTTAAAAAAACCTCAATTACACCTGGACACAAGGCAATATAAAGGAGAACTCATGAACAGTCGTGGAGCCAGGTTGCTTCGATTTAAATCTGTGGCATTTGGGGCAACTTACTTCAGTGTCTCAGTTTCCTCCTCGATCAAATGGGGATGTTCACTAAAGTTAACTCAGTGAATTCTTGGGATGACTTAGCAAGTTAATACACATGAAGAGCACTCAGAACTGTGCCTGTCCCATTGTAAAAGCTCAATAAGTGTGGGCCTCGCTAGTCTGGTGTGAGATGCGTCTGAAACCAAGCGACTTAGAAAGGTCAAAGATAAAAGGATGGATGGAGCATGTCGACACACAGGAAACAGTGGTCTGGAATTTAGTGCCAGAAGAGACTGGAGTAAAGACAAATGAGAGCACAGTGTAGTGAAAAGAAGTGCAACACTGATATTTGTAATGTGAAAGGAACAGGAAGTATAAGGAGAAATCGGAAGGAACCAACAGGGGTAGAAACAGCAGGCCAAGATGGTTTCAGTGAGGAGTCCCACTAACTTTTAAAAACAGACACTTCCAAAGCCATTTCAGCTGTTCCAGAGCAAGGGGGAAAAAGTGTTTGAAACTGAAATAAGTTCCAGATGAATCAAAAATTACTATGTTCTAGAAGAAAAAGGAGAACATTTATTTTATTTTCATTTATTTAATTTTAGAGCAAGAGAAAGGGAGGGAGAAAGAGAGGGAGAGAAACATCAATGTGTGGTTGCCTATCACATGGTCCCCAGTGGGGGACTTGGCCTGCAACCCAGGCATATGCCCTGACTGGGAATCGAACCGGCGACCCTTGGGTTCGCAGCTCACACGCAATCCACTGAGCTACACAAGCCAGGGTGAAAAAAGAGAACATTAAAAAAGTAGGACAAAACCCAGAAGCCCTTAAAGAAAATCAATAATTTCATCTTAATAAATATATTTTTCAAATTTCTACATAGCACAAGTCAATAAAACTTGTGAAAAGATAAACAGTTTGTCGGGGGAAATATTTCAATACTTACTATAAAAGGACCATTTCTTTAATATGTAAAGCACCTCTACCAGCCATAAAGAAAATGAAATACATTTAAAAAAACTGACAATCACACAAGGGTATGAACAAATGGTCACGGGGAAGGCAACACAAACGGCAGTTAATATATGAAATGACACTCGACAATAGCTACTTTGACCCAGAACTTCTGTATGTGAATATGACATATTTACAAGAACATACTTGCTCTGCCACTCTTTTAAAAATAAATAAATAAATAAAAATAACATATATGTCAATCAATAGGGCCTATAATAGGCAGAATAATGCCCCTTATCCCTGCCACATTGTCCACAGAGCTAGGGATGCAGAATCTTGGTATATGTTATGTGGCAGAGGCAATTCAGGTTATAGATGGAATTAAGGTTGTTAATTAGCTGACCTTGAGATGGATAGAGAGTATCCTGGTTTATCCAGGGGGCCCAGTGAATACAAGGGTCCTTAAAAGTGGAAAAGGGCTGTGGGAGAGTCAATGTTACAGTGGAGAAACCTGTGACTGACCAATGTCTGATGGGCCAGAACTCAGTTATAGGGCTCCATGCAACAGCAAAGGAGCCTGGGAAATACCGCCTAGCTGGATGCCCAGGAGGCCAAAAAAAAAAAAAAGTGGGCCCTGGCTGGTGTAGCTCAGCGGATCGAGCTCGGGCTGGGAACCAAAGGGTCACCAGTTCGATTTCCAGTCAAGGCACATGCCTGGGTTGCAGTCCAGATCCCCAGTGGGGGACACATGAGAGGCAACCACACACTGATGTTTCTCTCCCTCTCTTTCTCCTTCCTTTTCTTTCTCTCTAAAAATAATTAAATAAATACAATCCTTAAAAGAAAGATGTGGGTAAACAAACAGCATTCTCTCTGAAGGATGGTCATGATGTGATACACTTTTCCTGATGGTAGGACTCATAGGTTCCCCAGGCCAA
>PVKM010036712.1:0-14699 GCA_004027735.1 Carollia perspicillata | reverse complement strand
GAAGCACAGTGTTCCTGCTTTCTCTGCTGGAATCGCCCCTCCTCTACCCAGAGATGCTCCAATAGAGGTTGCCTAATCGGGAAATTCCAAACCCTTTTCCTGAAATGCTAAGCAGCTTGAGGAATCTCTCCAGCTGGAGCCGGAAAGCTCCCAGTGAGGAGAGCTGAGTCTTACGTAACTTTAGGAAAAGAACAAACTGTTTCTCAGCTAGGGCTGGACTTTCTGGAGACACATCCTGCATTCTTTCCTAGATGCTCCGCTGGAAGCAGCTGGCAGGGCAGAGTTGAAGACTGCTGGGGTTAAGAGGGGAGAGATGAAGAGAGAGGGAGGGAGGGACGTCTGTCATTTCTGGCTGGAACTTGCTGTTCTGATTCTCACGCTGTGGCTCCCAGTAGCAGTAGAGGGAGCAGGGGAACTCCAGGAGAGGAGTCGTACCTGGGCACACTTGCCCTGCCCTTTCCAGAAGCCAGCCGTTTGTCCTCTCAGTACCCCAATTAGGCACACCCAACTAAGTGTGTGTCAGTATGTCCACAGCTAGAAGGAGTCATATTCTGCTCTGAAGAAGAAATTTTTCCAGTTTAGTTTGGTGAAGATTCATTTTCACCTTAGTTCAATTCGTTGAACATTTTAAGCCAGGTGCCAGGCTCTAGGCTAAGTTAAATCACTACCAAGATGAACAGGATAGTCTCTGTCCTTAACATTCAACCAAGGAGGAAAGAGAGAATGTGCATAAATGATTTTAATACACTTCCCTGCTTTATAATCCTTTGTACTTTGTGTAATTTAATTTTTTATTTTATACATAGTAATTCAGTGAACATTCTTATGTATACATCTTTGTGTCCTGTCATCATGTTATTTCTTCTAAATATATTTCCTAGAAGTAGACTAAAGAAAGAGTATCTTTATTTCAAATATTGATATTGCTTTGTCTCCCTCTGGAAAATTTCCTTCATTCAAAAACATTGATCTACGATGTGTACCAGACACTGTGCTAGGTCCTGGGGGTATCATGGTAAATGATGAGAGACAGGGGGCCTGCCCCATGAAGCTTGCTTTCCAGCAGTAGAACTAAATAAACAATTATAAAGTACAATACAGGGCAATGCAAGGTGCTCTGGAAACATATAACCAGAATATATATAATGTGGTTGTGGTCTAGGAAGAGCCATTGAACTTTCGAGTTTTATTTTAAAACCTGGAGACTGGTTAAGAATGAGTCAGATAACCTGAAACCTGTATAATTTTATTAACCAATGTCACCCCAATAATTTCAGTGCAGAAGTTTTAAAAAATAAATAAGATGTAATAATAAAGTGGTTTTCTAACTTTAAAAAGAATTAGACAAATGAAGGGGCTGTGCCCCAGTCAGCATAGAAGTGACGGTGTGACTGCAGGGCCAGGTAGGAGTGGCAAACGGTGGGAGTGCAGAAGTAAGTTGGGAAGGGCAGAGTACACCTTTAAGGAATTTGGATTTCATGGAAAGACTTTGAAGGGTTTTTTAACAAGAGGGTGACCTAAATAGATTTCATTTTGAAAGGATGGCTCTGGGAAGGGAGATCAGGTTAGAGCATGATGTAGTTCAGACAAGTGGTAAATACAGTTTGGTCTTGGGTAGTAGTATCAGGGATGGAGAAGGGTGGACAGCGTTAATGACACAGTGGTTATTGGGATGTCATGGGATGTATACAGTGGAAGTAAATATAAGTAACAGAAACCCAAAGCTGGGAACTGAAATAAGATGAAAATTTCTTTCTTATTTTTAATTGAATTTATTGGGGTGACATTGGTTAGTAAAATTATACAGGTCTTAGATGTATTAGTCTACAATACATCAAAATTTCTTTCTTTCTTAACAAAAACCCAGAGGCAGACAGTCCTGGGCTGGGATGGCTGCTCCACTGTCATGAGAAACCCGGGCCCCTTCCAGTTTGTGCATGGTTATACCCAGGCCAGCTCTGTAGTCCAGGATGGCTGCTGCAGCTCTAGCCGTGGCACCTGCCTTCCTGGCATCCTCAGGATGGAGGAAGGGAGGAAGAGGGATGCAACTTGTTTATCTTAGAGAAATTACCCAGAAGTCACACAAACACTTCCACCATAACTTAGTCAAATGGCCGCACCTACCACCAAGGAAAGTAGAAATTTAGAATTTTAGTTGTGCATCACTGTGTCCAGCTGAATATCAGAGTTCTGGTAAAGTGAAAGAGAACCCTGGCTGCTGTGGCTCAGTGGATTGAGTGCCGGCCTGCAAACCAGGGGGTTGCTGGTTCAATTCCCAGCCAGGGCACATGCCTGGGTTGTGGCCCAGGTCCCCAGTTAGGGTCATACGAGAGGCGATCACATATTGATGTTTCTCTCTTTCTATTTCTCCCTCCCTTCCCCTTTCTCTAAAATTAAACAAATAAAATCTTGTAAAAAATAAATTGAAAGGGAACAGATATTTGGCAACTAACAATCTGGAGCCCGGGAGAATGAGAAACTATAATTCAGCCAAATTGTTTACAAGATAGCAGTGATTACATAAAAATTACACATACTGCTATTCAGAAGTCTCTGAAAAGAGACTTCTTTGGCTAGTAGGCAAAGATTTAGCGTATTAAGATCCTGTTCGTTTTTTGTTGTAAAGAATAAAAAGCGTTAGCTCCACTAAGGCCCCGGCGTCAGTGCAAACACAGCCGTGTTGATTTGATCTGGATCACTACTGGGCAAAATTGCCGTGCCACGATTTTGAGCACCTTGTCCTTCATGAATATTCAGACTGTAGAAAAGAGCAGACCAAAAGGTTGCTACAATTTCAAACAAAGTTTAAATAGGACCTAAATTAAGGCATTTGCTTATTGTTCTTCTTCACCAAGGATATTAGTGGTATGTTTTAATGGCAAGGGCTTTAAGCAAGGGCTTCGGAGGGAGGCAGACAAGCCACACTCCCCTACTTTCTAGCTCTGTGATCTTGGATCAAGTCATCTCTGCAAGACCCTCAGTTTCCTCAACTGCAAAATAGGGATAGTGGTATCTATTTTACAGGGTCTTTGTGAAGACTGGAAATGCACTTATGGCAAACATCCAACACAGTGGGCAGCATAGTAGATGATAAATAACAGCTATTATTATTATAAATCATCCATTTCCTTCTAGTCTGTGGTGTGTGGGGAGGTATAACTACAGTGATTCCTGACCGTTTGCACCGGTGTTATTAGGGTGCTTCTACAGCAGTGTGGTTCCTGTTTACAAAGCCTGTAAGTATTTGTGATAAATTCTAGATTCACAGTATGCCCTAAGTCTTTGCTCAAAATGAGCTCACCCCTGCCCTCATGTCTTTCATCTGTATTTACTGTGTCCAAACCTACCTGACTGTTGGTAGTTTCCCTTGCCATCCACCCACAGCCATACTACACAGAGAAGTGGGAGGGGTGGGGAGGAGAGAAGGATTTGGGACCTGAGCCAGCGCCAAGTGTGGGTTTGGAAAAAAGGGGGCTGGTAGAGACATGGGATAGTATTATTAAGCAGAAATAGAAAAATAAAAACTGTTTATGGCTCAGTCTGCACTCCAGAATGATAATGCAATGAACTAAATTCCACAGATGTTTTTGAAGCGCTTTAAATGAGGGGAATTAGCCAGTCTGTCAGCTCCAATACAAATAACCTTGGAATTCCTCCTTCACATTCCTCAGTGGCTCCCTAGACGGGAGCTGCCTCTGACATACATGCATCAGGCCATCGGGAAGAGGAAAGAGGATCTCTAGGCAGGCCCGGCAGAGTCAGAATTTTTAGTGATAGTCTTTGAATAGTTAGGCCTTGAAGATGTAGTGTAGAGGTCAGCCAGTTACGGCCCATGCCAGGGTGATTTTATACAGCCCACAAACTGAGAGTAGTTTTTTACTAGATTCACAGTATGCCCTGTGAATTCATTTAAAAGAATACGTGTATTCTTTTAAACCAAAGGGTCCCCGGTTCCATTCCCAGTCTACGGCACATGCCTGGGTTGTGCGCCAGGTCCCCAGGAGAGGGCACATGAGAGGCAACAACACGTTGATGTTTTCCTCTATTTCTCCCTCCCTTCCCCTCTCTAAAAATAAATAAATAAAAGCTTCTTTTAAAAAGGAGAGATATATATACGGAAGAACTACATGGCTCACAAAGCCTAAATACTCATTCTCTGTACCTTTACTTGTTTACTGTCGAGCCCAGTAGAGATGGAGTTTGCTGAAAGGAGGTGGGTCTCAGCAGAGGCTTCAGGACATCAGAACATGTGTTCTGAATCCCAGGTAGGCCCTTGTAGAAAAAGAGGCATCAGCATCAACAAAGAATAGATGACTATTTCTCCTTTCCGAGAGCTCTGGAGACCTGGCAAACCAACCCCATATTGAGGGATTGCTGGGCTAGAAAGAGTGAAGGCCTTTGTTGGGGTTGAGAATACAGTGTTGCTTTTGTTCTCACCGAGCGGTGGCATGCATCCTTTCATTAATGCTGCTTTCTCAGGCCTTTAGGCTAAGTCCAGTTTGTAAATGCTGCTGCTGAATGCTGTGCCAATGGGACACAAGCCTCAGATCCATGTCATGAATCCAGGCATAGAGGAAAATTAGTTTTCTAAGTGGAGTAAGTGGGTGAGTGGAGGTGTTTCTTTTGCTTGCATATTTCTACTTTCCCCATTACACATTAGTGGAAATTAACACCTCATGTCTAGGGGAGCAGATTCCTAGCTGTTTCAACTGTCCCTCAAAATACAGGTGGGAATTATCATCCTAAAAGACAGGAACTGCACCTCCAGGTGCAGACCAGGTTCGCTCCCCAATATGGCCATGGTGACCTAGAAGGAAAAACTCAGAAGGCCCTGGCTCTCCACCTGTATGCATGAATGACTGTCACGTTTCTGAAATACTTTTGTCCAAAGAATTTACAGCATTTACATTTCTTGATATGTATTATTTTAATTGTTCAAATTTTTTCCTTGCCACAATACCAAAAAGTGGACACAATCAGCCCTTTTTCTGGTGGTAAACCTAGAGCTTTGAGAGGACAAGTACCCTGCCCCTAGATGACCTAGCAAGTCGGAGAAAAAGCCGAGAATGAAAGCAGTGTTCCTACCCTTGGGCATCCTGCCACTGTCCGAGGCATGGGCAGCTTCCAAATGGAACTGCGATCAAACCCCTTATCTCTCGTCATCAAATCTGGTGGCTTCTGAAGCTGTATTGTTGTTCTGATGACTGGCTGGATAAGCCCTGAATGGCAGGAAAATATGTATTGAATGAGGGGTTCACCAGCCTACCTTCTTACCAGCACCCCAGCTCCTCATGAAATGTGTATGTCGTGTCATTGCCAGTGATTACGGGTCAGCCACAGGCAGGAAGGCGATGGAGTCGTTGGTACTGCGCGCTGGGCGACGTGGCTGCTTTCTTCCTGCTTCGACATTCCTGCCTGGTGCGTGGTGCATGCTTGTCATTCCACAGCAGTCTGCTGTGCACGCGCGCCCGAGCGGGCCAGTCTACACCTATTTACATCAGCTGTCCAGCTGTCAGCCTCCTCACACCCGTCTGCCTAATGGGACGAGATGAAATCTGTTAGGGGCTGCCTCTCAGAGATGAATGGAATATTCACAGAGTTCCAGATACTGTGGTCGAAGTGTAAGTTCCTTGGGACCCCAGTCTCTAGGACTTGGGATAAAGAGGCTTTCGGGGGAAAATTCCTGGGCGTTGGCTCCTGACCAGACGAGGGCTTGTTTTGGGTGTTTCTATCCTGTTGAGTCATGTCTAGGAAAGAAGCTCTGGCCAAGTAAATTTTCAAGGGATCTGATACACCTGGTATTTGTATAGAGTTTCAGGTAAGAACTCTATACAAATCAATTGAGGATCAGCCTAACCTTCGTTTATTTCGAGCATCCTATAAAAGCCTCCCAGGTGGGTTTTTGTCTTTTCTTAACGATGTCAGCACTCACTGCATGAATCCGGGACTTGTGACTGACAAGGCTGAGCTTCTGGAAGATTGAGTGACAGTCTTCCCTTGATTATATTCAGATCATTTCACAGCAACCCAGTGTGTGTGTGTACGTGCACGCATGTGTGTGTGGGTACGTGCCATCCCCAAACAATGTGTTAGGTTTCTTGTCCAGGGCCCGCCTAACTCAGGAGAATGCTGTAAACTACAGCTCTCACTTGAGGTCTCCCTGGCCCCTTGGGACCAGACAGCTGGACTTAGGACAGCTCTGTTCCCTCTCCCCTTTCCTGTCCCTGTTAATAGTGAACTGTTCTCAGCAAGGCTTGCTTCCTCCAGAATCCCACTTAGCATCCTGAAGAAGCCTGAGGCCACTCCTATAGCAGGAAGCTGCCCTAGATTTGGGCAGTAACCAGTAGAACTTGATACTGACGCCAGAGTGTAAAAATAAACACCTCCTACAGTGCTGTCTTAATCCATTGGCATCAGAGTTGCTATTATTAACCCATAGGCCTCATAGGCAGCTGTGATGGGCAGACAGCAGCCTGGACAGATCTATCCTGCCAGCTCGGGATCAGACTGTTTCTTGCTACACCTACTAGGATCTGATCTGGGGCCCCTGGAGAAGCAACATCAGTCTGGGATCATGCCCCAGGACAGGTAATCCTAGGGATGAATTAGTATCTTTGGTCTGGGAGAGCCGTAGGTTCCCAGGGCCAGCCTGCCAGTCCAGAGTATAATTGAGACAGGATGACTAATTCAGTCCTAGTGCTGGGAAGGGAAAAACGGAACATGACTCTTTCCATTTCCTTTGGCTCTTTTAAAGAGATTTTGCCTGCCTGCTCCCTAGATCCAAAGCCTTTATGTTTTCTGGGAAATTGGGAAAGGAGAGAGGAAAGAACTCCACTGGTCCTCTGCCAGAGATATAATCATAACGTGACCATAACTGAGCACTTGCCTTATGTCAGGCACTTTGCGTACAATTTCTTATTTAATTCTGTCTCAAGCTCTTGAGGGAAAATATCATGACAATTTTACAAATGAGGAAGCTGACGTTTAGGGAGATTGAGTAACTTCCCAAAGTCCACTGCCGGCCAGTAGTGTGTCAAATTTGAACCCAGACCTGTCCGCACCAAAATCCATATTCAGAATCATACAGAACCTAGATTCCTGAATATTCAGAATGCAGGCCAGACACCAGCCACATGCTTTAACATTTCTTTGCTTACGTAAACATCAATTTACTCTTTAGTCCTATAACTAAAGCAAATATCGAATAACTAGTACACAGAAATGGTCTTTGTTGCCACCTGCTAGTGAGGTAGTCAGTCCCTGTTCTCTTACCAGGCAGAGTGAACTGGACATGAAGACTGTGATGTAAAGTCTGTTGGAAAATAAGTCACCATTGGGAAGAGTTTTGACTCTGAGGAGTCTCGGGGACTGTGACCACTCTGCTGAGAAAAAGTCCAGACCGGAACCTGGGGGAGCCAGGCTTTGGTTGTTTGAGTGAATGACAGTAGTTCCTTGAAGGGCAGCGAGGCTTCTCTCTTTCTCCTACCTCCCCTACCCTGTCTCCATAACTAGTTTGCCTATTTCAATCTGCATTCTTCTCCTATGCTGCTTTACTGTGCGTACGTGGCCTTTTATTTACAGCTTTAACAGACTGATTGCATAGCAGCTTACCCGTCTGCACCCCTCAGTCCAGTGCCTGGGGGAGGGGAAGCAAAGAACACTCTGGCCTTGCTTCCTGGCACCCTGGAGCCAAAAGGAACAGCCAACGGAAAAGCGAGGGGTTGACCACACTGAACAGTCAAGCAGAAGCCAAGGGGCCGCTTTTGTGCCAGCTGACTCGCTCCTGCAGATTCACACTCCAGAGCTCCAGCCCAGCCCAGCCCAGCAGCCCATGGCGGGCCTTTCAGCCCCCACTCCGGGTCATTGTCTCTGGTCCTGGTGCTCCCGTGCCCTTGCTGCACCTGCACCAGCATTAGCGGGCTTGATCTCTCCATCTCCTCGTCCTGTGGGCCTTACTCACAGCTGCTCCCTCCGTCTTCTCATTTGAAGAACTCAGTCTGTCAAGGTAGGAACTAAATCTTCCCTAATTCTCTATAGTCTTCCTCTATCGCCCTAACCGACATCCTCAAAGAGATAGGACTTACAGCCAATTCTCAGTCTCTAGAGACTTATAACTGTAGCAGTTAGAAGCCAAGCACCTGGGTATATAGATATGTGTGTATATGTGTGTGTACGTGTTTTATGTATTTGTGTTGAAAGGCAAGAGGGTGAAAGGGAGGACATCTGTTAGCACCCTGCGAAAGACCTTCCCTTGGGCTGCAGGTTTTAACCTGGCTTGGCTTGTAATTAGAGTTTAAAGGGACCTTAGGAGGTCATCTGATTCAGCCTTCTGCCTAACAGGTACTGTGAGTTGAGCTAAGGAAGTGGTCAAATGGTTGACTTAATGGAGAAAGGTATACAGTTGCTGGCCGGATCAGTGGAAGAGAATTTTTTCCCAGGTATAATCCCTTTTGAGCAGAGAGAGACCCTGGGACAAAGTATGGCTTGTTATCAGATCCTTATGGAATAAAGAGAAGCAACCCTTTACAACTCAGTGAAGTTCACTGGCTTCTAGCTTATTCTTTCCCTGGGTACAGTTCCCAGTGCTGCAGTCTCCATTCATTGACTTGGGGCCTTCGGAGCTTCAGGTACAACTGAACCTAAGAGATAAGAGCTTTGGAACCTATCGGGGGCTGCTCCCCAGGATATTCTCTGTTGGTGATTTTTTAAAAATCCTCACCCGAGGGTATGTTTATTGATTTGAGAGAGAGAGAGAGATCGATGTGATAGAAACACCAGTCCATTGCCCGTTGTGTGCACTTGGAGCAGAAATCAAATCCCCAACCTAGGTATGTGCCTTGACCAGGTATCGAACTCGCAGCCTTTGGACTCACAGGATGACACTCCACCCAGCTGAGCCACCCGGCCAGGGCTCTGTTGATGATTTTGATTATATTAAAGGTGCCTGCATATTTCCAGTTCATAAGGGAGGCAATAGACTTGGGGGAAAGAAGATATACCCACACCAGGGGGCGTTAGGAAAGAGCTCATTCTACTTTAAAGCCAGACCTCTTCTAGAGTGCTTGTATGTGACCTTTAGGAATGGACTTGTAGCTGAACCTTTCTGTAACATTGTTGAGAAGCCAACAGCAAAGCAAGCTCTGTGCTTAGAAAGAGGACTCTGTATCAGGAAGGCCTGATAAGGAAGCAGCTGGGTGTGTCTGGGACAGCCCTTCAGGCTAGGTCTCTTTCAACACACTCCCAGCATGCTGGCTGGCCTTGCTTGGAGTCCAGAATAACATAACATCAGTTCAGAACAGTGGCCGCCTCAGCCAGGAGCAGCTACACACAACTCAGAGGAGAGACAGATGAATTGCTGGAGGCTGGCTGCTGTTCCATTTGTAGAACCAGTCTCCAATGCCACGGCCAGGTGCTCTCAGGCATCTTAACAGCTGTTTGTTCTCTCCTTGCAAGTCAGCCCAGTTCATTTCTGTTCTCAGTAGAAACTCTTATTAGTACAATTAATCGACATCATTTTCCAAACATATTTGATTTGAGAGCCACAAAGAAAAAGAAGAGATGCTTCCTACCAGTTAATCATTTGTTTCAGTTCCCAGTTCTCCAACCCCAACAAACCACGTTCAGTTTTGCCTTTGCCCGGAGGTTTTCAGAATTTCTTCCTCTGAGCCCTAGGGTCCCCTAGAGGTGCCTTTGGGGGCCCCAAAGTGGAGAGAGAGTTAGAGTGTATGGGCCTTCACGTCTCTCCTGCGTCAACCACAGTAGTTCTATTTTATGTATTGGGGCTGAAAAAGTTTGAAACCGCTGCACAAACCCTTATCTCGCATCCTGAAACACCTTTCTTGTCGCCCTAACCCTCTCCAGAGGCATGCTAGCAATGATTTTAACAAAACGTTGAGCACCTCAAGCTGGGCTCTTAGCCCTGAATACCCGCCATGGTGCTTTATACACAGTGGGAGTACAGTGGATACTGTGGCTTGGTTGCAGAGTTGATTGATTGATTGACTCCTGAGTTGATTTTAATTACTGGCCTTGGGATGCTTCTAGATCAGAGAAGAGCATACAGTATATCATAGTTTATTTTGATTTGTTATGATTTGAGCACTTCTGGCTTCTCCTGTTGGAATCAGTCATGCAGTATGAGGCAAAAACACAGCTAAAAGGAGTTACCTAACACGGGTTGTTGTTGGCGGAGAGAACACCTGACCAGGGCAACACCAGCAGAAGTACTTCCTGTTGACTTCCAAAGAAGGTCTGGAGGTGAAAAGTAAGCAGAGTGGTTATTAGGAAAGATTAGGGACAGAGGTCTGCTGGGATCACGCAGTGTGTGTTTTTTCAGTACTGCTTGCTTTCACTAAAAATTAGCCTGGATGGTTTTCAAAACGACTCAGTGTCCTGATTTGGAAATGTAGATCTTTTTCTTTGCTAAGCTACAATTACACCATTCAAACTGTTTATCGGTGCCTCTAGTATACATACATCTGCATATCTTTTTAATTTTTTTGTTATGGCTTTGTTTTTTTAATTAACTTACATTTTATAAACGTTATATATATACATTTAGTTTTTTTAACCCAAATAATAGAAAAAGAACATTAGTGGGAATGCTGGCAAAACCCAAATAGTCTGCAAGTTTAGTAAATAGTAATGTACTTGATGTTAGATCTTTAGTTTTGACAAATGTTCTATGACTGTGTAAGGTGGTAATATTAGGGGAACCGGCTGAAGGACCTACAGGAACTCTGAAGTATCTTTGCAACTTTTCTAAAACTTATTCCAAAATAGTTAATTTGAAAAGGTCTTCATAGTGAAAAAAAATAGTGTAAAATCTGGGGCAATCCAATCATCAAAATCAAGAATACCAGCAATGAATTATGACCCACTGAATTTTTAAAAAGAAAAAAGAATCCAAGAGTCTGTACTGATACCAAATTAATAATGGATGGAAGGAAGGAAGGAAGGAAGGAGAATCTTTTTTTATATTAGAATGCCAACTAATAAATGTAGAAGGAAAAAATAGATAGAAAAGCATTGTCTTTCATCCATCAGAGTAAATAACTGATTCAGTCGAAAATCACCAGCAGATGCAAACATTTCTGTAAAACATCTCTAGTCTGTAGACACTTCCACACACTGTTTCGAGTAGGCTACTGTTAGGTCTATAGCAGGTGGTGTAGTGTATCTCCCCTCAGTCTCCACATCCTTTTTGTCACCTACTGACTCCCCATTAAATAGGCTGGTCCAGGCATAAGAATGCTCAATAACCAATTATTATATTCACAGATGTTTTATTTTCACCACCTCTGGATCTCTCTAATAACCTCTTTCTACTTGTTTATCTTTGCAGTTTTTACCCTTTATTCAAAACACTTCATAGCTGATATGTATTCCGTATCTGACATTCTTAATATCTGAAATCCTTGCAATTTAAGTGTATTGTTTGTTGTTTTCTCTCTCTCTCACTCATAGTATCTTGCTTCCATATGTATTTGTAACCTTCATTAGAAACTAATTTTTGCTTGCGTTTTAATTTTGAGAATCCTGTCAGCTGAAGCTGGTGGTATTTTTTTCTAAAAAAGATTTGTTTCTGCTTCTGCCAAAGGTCGGAGAGAACCACCAACGCTCGCTCACGAGCTGACTTTGAGGGTCTCCCCTAAATGTGGCAGGCTCCGGTTTAGCTCCCTCGCCCTTCCAGAGGTCCAAGGCTTGTCATTCTGACCACACAATTAAAATGCTTGGGGAATTGGCCCACAAGGAGCTGTGGGTGCCCCCCCCGCCCCTCCCTTGCTTACTCTGCAGCTAGCTCATGATTTCTTTTCCCCTTTTTGGGAGTGGGGAAGTAGACTCAGAAATTTTTCCTATTTACTGTGAATCCTGAAATGCTTTTTAAAGTGTATGTTATATAGGATTTAGTTTTTTGCCATAGAAGGGAGTCCCTTAATATCTTTTTTTTTTAAGATTTTATTTATTTATCTTTAGATGGGGAAGGGTTAGGGAGAGAAATATCAATGTATGGTTGCCTCTTGTGTGTCCCCTGCTGGGAACTGGCCTGCAACCCAGGCATGTGCCCTGACTGGGAATCGAACACAATCCTTTGGTTCGCAGGCCCGCGCTCAATCCACTGAGCTACACCAGCCAGGGCGGAGTCCCTTAATATCTTGTTCACTATAATGCAAGTGCCAAAGTCTATGTAATTTGATATCCTGCTTCTTAAATTCTCTTTTAAGCCTTTTTCTCTAACAGTAAGCATTCAGTATAAACATAATATCTCTGGTTCCATTAGAGTCTATTGCATTGCTAGACCACTGTTTAATTATCCATTTTTATTAGATATTTAGAATATTTTCAACTTTTTACTATTGCAGGCAATACTGCAGTGAGCATTATTATAGTAATGTGAGGTACATTTGGATGGGGGGATATAAAGAAAAAGCATAGCTGTTTCTCTGGGTAAGGGCCGTAAACTCAAATGTTTTATAGAATCCAGGCAAATAATACAAATGAGTAAAGTGAACCAGTGAAGCTGGCTAGGTGTAAAGGACCATAAAGAGTGACAGCCATGTCAAACTGAAGGGCCATCTTATGAGGGCAGCCACTTCCGAGGGTGCCACCTGCAAGGGCAGCCATTTCTCAAATCCAGCTGGTTGTTACCGTCCAGGAGTGGGGGCCTGGTGTGATCAATTCTTCTAACGTTCAAGCAAGGCGTCCTGGAAATTCAGATATTTTGTTTTGAAATATTCAAAATTTTATGGTGGCATTTTATTCAAGCTACATAAAAAACCTGTTGACACACAAGACGTGACGGCCAGGCTGCCACTTTGCGACCTTTGTTGTGTGCGCAGCCCTGAGGATAAATGGGAGGGAAGTACTGACTGAAGGCACAGCTGCTCGGTCATCCTCTCCATCCTCAGTGTGAAGATGGAGAGGAGCGAGGGTGAAGAGTTTATCTCAGCACTGAAGATGGACTCACTAGGCACTTTACTAAGGCTCAGCTTTTTCATTTTCGTTTTCCTTCCTCTCCTCCTCATCAAATACGCTGCTATCCTCAGTCTAACTAACCTTGTAAAAGCTGACCTGGGTTCCGCTAGCCCTGCTCAGATGTTTTTTTATCAAACAAACATGGGTGTTACCCTGCTAGGTGCCAAGGCTCTGTGCTCAGAATTACTCATCAAAAATAAGACACAGTCCCACACTCCAAAAGTGTGCTGTCATCAGAAGCTAAATAACAAAATAAAGTGGCCAAGGCTCGGTACCAAATGAGCTGTACAGACCATTGGTATTGAAGAAGTTCAGGAGAAAGACTTCCAGGCTCACAGGATCTAAAATAAATTTGGTAAAAAAGAGAAAGAACTCGTGGACCTGGACAACAGTGTGGTGACTGCAGAAGGGAGGGGAGTGGGTAAAGGTGGGAGAGGGTATAAGGAGAATAAATGGTAATGGAAAGAATACAATAAAAATAAACTATTAAAAAAAGGAATACATTTGGCACGCAGTGGAACGCGGTCGGATAAGCAGGAAGGAACTCTGCAGACACCAGTAAGGAATCTGGATTATCCTGCACGCAATTGGGAGCCACTGGGATCTTTTTAGTAGTCGGGTGACATATTGAAGGCTGTATTTTGGGGAGATGAATCTTGTGTCAGTATATAGGATGGCTGGGAAGAAAGAGCCAGAATGAAAGCAAGAAAACTAGTTAGAAGACTACACAACAGTTCAGAGGAGAGGTAATACGGGTCTGATTTAGGTTGATAGACATTAGTGAGGGAATCTTGAAAGGTGCTATAACAAGGGTTACGAACACTGACTTTGCAATCAGACAGACCCATGTCTGAACCCTAGACCAAACATTCACTGACCAAGTTACCTTAGGAAGATTATTTTTTTTAAGATTGTATTTATTTATCTTTAGAGGGGAAGGGAAGGAGAGAAGGAGAGAAATATCAATGTATGGTTGCCTCTCATGTGTCCCCCGCTGGGAACTGGCCTGCAACCCAGGCATATGCCCTGACTGGGAATCGAACCGCACTTCTTTGGTTCACAGGCCCGCACTAGGAAGATTATTTAATATCACTGAGCCTCAGATTCCTCATCCATAAAAGAGAGAGAAAAATACTTAGCTTGGAGAGTGGCTACATATGGATTATATGAGATAATGTAAGTGCTTAGCCTAATAGCTGGAATGTAGTAAAAGCACAATAAATTATTAGGTCAATGCCTAAGACGTTGGCAGGAAGACTCAGCATGAGTTGGCAATTGTCTGACTATGAAGACTCCAGGTGACCCTTAACATTTTCAAGCATGTGTCACTGGTAATCTAAAGCTAATTTCAAATAGAAAAATCAATTTTGCTTTAAGATGTATTGGATTTGAGGTAGTAAGAAGTATCTAATAGGCTACTGGAGATTTGATTCTGGAAGTTCAGGAAGAATGTAAGATTTGGAAATCAATAGCATAAACACTTCTCAGGTCGAAGACTCAGTTCTGAGCCTTTTTGTAAATCTACATGTAGATATGGGCCAGGTATCGTTTTATTAAACAATGAAGAAAGCCTAAACACCAAAACAAACAAGGAAAATATAACCAAAGACACTGCAATTGAGAACAGGCTGACAGTGACCAGAGGGGAGAGGGGAGGGAATTTCAGGGGAAAGGGGGAAGGGTTTACAGGAACACAAGTATAAGGGACACATGGACAAAAACAG
>PVKM010036711.1:0-14700 GCA_004027735.1 Carollia perspicillata | reverse complement strand
TTCCTATCTTTCTGTCTTTTTCACTCTCCGGTTGTTGGGTTGAATTGTGTGCCCCATCAAGATGTGTTGAAGTCCTAATCCTGAGTACCTCAGCATGTGACTTTGTTTGGAAACAGAGTCAGTGCAGATGCAGTTAGTTAAGATGAAGCTATCCTGGAGTGGGACAGGCTCCTAATCCAATATGGCTAATATATTTATGGAAAGGACACCATGAAAATAGAATTGCATGCAAGAAGCATGAGAAGAGAACATTAAGGCAGAGACCTGAGTTCTGTGTCTATAAGCCATGGAATGTCAGAGATTGCCAGTAAACCACCTGCCAACCCTTGATCTTGGACATCTAGCTTCCAGTACTGTGAGACAGTATATGTATTACTGTTGTTTAAGGCAACCAGTGTGTGGGATTTTGTGATGGCATTCCTGGGAAACAAACACAATACCCAATGGATTAATTTTTGCTTTTTTTAGGCATCTGTCAAAGAGATTCTTGGGTGACTTCCAGTTTAGAGGACCTGGTAATTATGTCTGTACTTTATTCTCCTGGATAATATGGTCACTTTACGCAAATGGTCTCATCTATCATTGGTTGCTTATAAGTGTCATCTATCACTGTCAAAGACTACAGTAAATTCGGAAACTAATTTACATATAAAAAGCCAAATAAATCAGCTATGATAAAGCTCTAACTAAAATTTTATGGAGAATAAACATTTTGTAATTTTGGGAATTGGTATTTTATGGGTTTGGGGTAAGATTATGAATATCTATTATATATTTATAAGATGACAGAATCAGGACAAAAATAACTATGCATGTTTATTAGCAGCTCCTATTGAACTGAGCTGTTTTTTCCTCTCCGATTTGTATTGCACATATTACATATTATAAGCTCTGCAGCAAATACAGGACAGGTCAGTGTGGAGTCCATCTTCCTATTTACATGGAGGTGAAACTGGAAAGAAATTATGATGCACTTGAAGAATTTGGTAGTGCTAGTTTTAAATTAAGGCAGAAAATGGTTTTATTCATGTTGTAGAAGGGTATTGCAAAAACTAGTGATAGTGACTTTTCTTCTCCCTATGGGTGACTCACTTGTTTAAATAAATGACTACTTAATTAGATTCCCACCCACAATGCACAAAGGTTTCTTTTTCTCCATGTCCTTTCCATTACTCCTCTCTTGTCTATTTGATGATAAACGATGATGTACTTGTGGTTTTGATTACCATTTCCCTTATAATTAATGATATTAATTATAATATCCTTTATAATTATAATAAGCACCTTTTCATGTACCTGTTAGCCGTTTGTATGTCTTCTTTGGGAAGATGTTTTCTCAGCTCCTCTGTCCATTTTTAAATTGGATTTTTGTTGTCATTGTTGAGTTGTATGAGTTTTTATATATTTTGGATATTAAGTCCTTATCAGATGCATGGTTTGCAAATATTTTCTCCCATTCTGTAGTTATTTGCTTAGGTTTTTTTTTTAGGTTTGATTGTTGATAGTTGTGAGTTTGCTGTCATTTTACTGTTCATATTTTTTTATCATCTTCTCTTTCTTAGATGAGTCCCTTTAATGTTTCATATAATAAGGGCTTGGTGATGATGAACTCCTTTAACTTTACCTCATCTGGGAAGCGCTTTATTTGCCCTTCCATTCTAAATGGAAGCTTTGCTGGATAGAGCAATCTTGGATGTAGGTCCTTGCCTTTCATGATTTTGAAGACTTCTTTCTAGCCCTTTCTTGTCTGCAAGGTTTCTGTTGAGAAATCAGCTGACAGTCTGATGGGAACTCCTTTGTAGATAACTGCCTCCTTTTCTCTTGCTGCTTTTTAACATTCTCTCCTTATCTTTAAATTTGGTTAATGTAATTATGATGTGCCTTGGTGTGTTCCTCCTTGGGTCCAACTCCTTTGGGAGTCTCTGAGCTTCCTGGAGTTCCTAGAAGTATATTTCCTTTGCCGGATTGGGAAAGTTATCCTTCATTATTTTTTCAGATAGGTTTTCCATTTCTTGTTCTTCCTCTATTCTTACTGGCATCCCACATGATTCAGATGTTGGGACATTTTAAGTTGTCCCCGAGGTTCTTAAGCCTCTCCTCATTTTTTTTTTGAATTTTTGTTTCTTCATTCCTTTGGATAAACAACCAAAGTGGAATTCCTGGGTCATATGTTAGTTCTATTTTTAATTTTTTTGAGAAACCTCCACACTGTTTTCCATAGGGCCTGCACCAATCTACAGTTCCACCAACAGTGCACAGGTGTTCCCTTTTCTCCATATCCTCACCAACATTTGTTATTTCTTATCTATTGTTTTTTTACCCTCACCTGAGGACATGGCTCTTGATTTTAGAGAGAAGGGAAGGGAGGCCGAGAGAGTGGGAGAGAAGCACTGGTCCCCAAGAGAACGTGGATTGGCTGCCTCATGTATGCACCCCTATTGAGGTCTTGTATGTACTACCCCTATCAGGTTCTTGTGTGCACCCCAAATGGGGACTGAACCTGCAACCCAGGCATGTGCCCTGACTGGCTCGAATCCATGACACCTCAGCTTATGGGATGATGCTCCAACCAACGGAGCCACACCAGCTGGGGCTTTCCTTTTTTTTCTCTTTCTGATAATAGCCATTCTGACAGGTGTGAGGTGATATCTCATTGTGGTTTGATTTGCCTTTCTCTTAGTGATACTGAATACTATTCCACATACCAGATGGTCATCTGTATTTCTTTGAAAAAAAAATGTCTGTTTAGATACCCAGTCAATTTTTAACTGGATTTTTTTTTGTTATTGAGTTGTATGAGTTCTTTATATATTTTGGACATTAACTTTTTTATCAGACATATGATTTATGAAAATTTTCTCCCATTCAGTAGGCTTTCTTTTTATTTTTTGATGGCTTTTCCTTTGCTGTGCAAAGCCTTTTAGTTTATTGTAGTCCCCACTTATTTATTTTTGATTTTGTGGCCTTTGCTTTCAGTGTCAAATCCAAAAAATCGTCACCTCAGACTATGTCAACGAGCTTACTGACAGGGTTTTTTTTTCTAGGAGTTCTTTGGATTTAGATCTTGTGTTTTAGGTCTTATAGTCAAGTCTTTAAGCCATTTTGAATTAATTTTTGGTGTGGCGCAAATAGTGGTCCAGTTTCATTCTTTGCATGTGGCTGTCTAGATTTCCCAGCACCATTTATTAAAAAGACTGTCCTTTAACTGTCGTGTATTCTTGGCTCCTTTGTTATAATTAATTGAACATATATACATGGGTTTATTTCTGAACTCTCTATTCTGTTCTAATGCTCTGCATGTCAGTTTTCATGCCAATACCATGGTGTTGTGATTTCTATAGCTTTGTAATATAGTTTGAAATTAGGACCCTGGCTGGTATAGCTCAGTGGATTGAGTGGGGCCCTTCAAACCAAAGGGTCACTGGTTTGATTCCCAGTCAGAGCATATGCATAGGTTGCAGACCTGGTGCCCAGTGGGGGTGCATGAGAGCAACCACACATTAATGTTTCTCTACCTCTCTTTTTCCTTCCCTGCCCCTCTCTCTCAAAAAAAAATAAATTAGGGATATTTTTATTAATTTTTAGTTGATCTTTATATGCTTGGTATATTGGCTGTTCTTCAGAATTTTATTAGTAAGTTTTTTACAGTTTGTTGCATTTCTCTCTGCTAATTAAAATTTTTGTTAGCCATATATTGCTTTTTGTTGTATTGTGCCTGCATTTTGAGTAAAAGTACAGAAAATTAACTCTGCTTCTAAGTTTTAAAGGAATTTACCCATTTTCCCAGTGTTTAAATGGTTTCATTATTTATATTTAGAAATATAATCTATTTGTAACTTACCTTGGTGAATTTAGGATCATACACCATTTCATCTTTGTAAAAGATTCTAATTGTCCTATTACTAACTTGTTAAGTCCTATTACTAACTTTATAGGACTTAACAAGTTATTAATAGGACTTAAGTAATAGGATGCTAACACTTTCACTCTGGCTGGGTAGCTCAGTTGCTCATAGTGTCATCCTGATATGCCAAGGTTATGGGTTTTATCTCCAGTCAGGGCACATATAAGATGCAACCAATAAATGCATAAAAAAGTGGAACAACAAAATTATGTTTTTCTTTTCTCTCTGCCTTCCTGTCTTTAAAACAATTAAAAAAGTTATTGAAGAAGTCCATACTCTCTTCACTGATGAGATTCTGTCTTTATTAACCACTAAATTCTCAATGTACTCGGTTCTAATGCACTTGGGTTTCTAGCTATCTGTTGAGAGTGTACCTAAACTTGTCCATGATATTGCTGTCTCCAGATCCAATTTGTGTGGTCAAGTGATTTGTAGGGTCCTTCAACTGACATTAGCCCCTTGAGTGCATGCTCTAGACAACTGCCCACAGTGTCACAAGTAGATGTAAATTGCTGGTATGATCCCCCCAGTGGCCCTTGTGATAAATGGTCTCCCCCACTTCCCTCAGCCTTTCCATTTTGTGCTCCTTAGATAAGACCCTGTGAAGCTTACCAAGACCCTACTCTTTCTGCTTTGAATTGACCAATCTGGTTTCCACACAGGAAATCCAAAGCAGTTCACTCAAGTTCCCCAATAAAGCCACAGGCCTCAGGTTGTATGCTCCTTCTGCCTGCAGCCTGTCTGGACCTCTGTGCGGCTCTTGAGATATGCTGTATAGTTTCTCCAGAACCTGTGAGTAATACATCGCTCTATTTCAGTTCCTCTTATCATCGTTGTGATCCTTGGTTAAATTTCACTGGCTCAACATTCAACACCCTAGGGCTCCTCTTAAGTAATGTTGATTTAACAAAGTCACAACATTTATCCCCTTTATACTCCCTTCCCCCTGCAATCACCACAGTGTAATTCTGTGTTCATGAGTCCTTTTTCCTTTGTTCAGTCCCTCCACCCACTAGCTCCCTCCCCTCTCCAAAGCTGTCATCTACTCTCTATCTATGAATCTGTCTTTATTTTGCTTGTTAGGTCAGCTTGTTCATTAGATTCCACATATGAGTGAAATCATGGTATTTGTCTTTCTCTGACTATCTTATTTCACTTAGCATACCATTTTCCAGGTCCATCCATACCGTCACAAATGGTAAAAGTTTTTTCTTTTTTGCGGCCAAGTAGTATTCCATTGTGTAAATGTATAAATGGTAATGGGAAAAATGCAATAAAAAAATTTTAAAACAAAGAGATGAGCCATGGTAAGGGTAGCTCAGTTAGATTGCCCCGATAGGCCAAGATTGTGAATTCAGTCTCCAGACAGATCATGTACAAGACACAACCAATGAATGTAAAAATGAATGGAACAAAAAAAAAGTCACAAGAATACTTTTGCTCCACTTATTCTTCTTTTATGCTACAATACAATTGCTACAATTTGAAATATAAAGACTTTTATAATATGTTTTTCTAGCTGCTAGAGTTAGCTCTACATTTCATTGCTTTTTTATTTTCAATATATTCTTGAATATTTAGGCTTGTTTTTTATTCTATATGAACTCCGTAGTTGACTGTTTAGACCCCTGAAGAAAGTTGAGGGTATTTTATTGGAATTCATTAATTGTATAAGCAAACTCAGGGAGAATCAACATTTTTATGATGCTGAGTCCTCTATCCGAGAACATGGTAGGAATTTTTATTTTTCAAGACTCCCTTTGTGTCTTTCAAGTAGTGTTTTCTAGTTTTCCTCATGAGTTTTATACATTTCTTAAGTTTATTTTTAGCTTTTGTTATTGTTATTTTTTAATTTTATTTCCAGCAAATTATTGTGAAGGCTATTGATTTCTAGATACCAGTTTTATACCTTGCTATCTTACTAAGGTTTCTTATAGTTTCTTATAGTATAATCAGAGTTTCCACTGATTACTTTCCTAAATATAATTATATTATCTTCAAATAGAACTAGTTCTATCTCTCACTTTCTGAATCTTATGCTTTATCTTGTCTAACTGTATTGGTTAAGATCTCCAGCACAGTATTAAAGAACAGTGGCCACAAAAGGGATTCTGGTCTTGTTCTAGTGTTTCCCTATACTGGCTTTTTGCTGGGGCATATATATTTATCATGTTAAGAGAATACCCATCAATTATTATTTCAGTGAGTATTCTTAATATGGCTGGGTATTTTGTCAAATGTCTTCTTGACATATATAGAATGATTGTTTGATTTTTCTCCTTAGATTTATTAATATAATGTTTTATATTAACAGAGCTCCTAATAGTGAGCACCTTTGTATTCCTGAAAAATGAAACCCATTTTGTAATGATGTACTTCTTAATATATCATTGAATTCTGTCCTCTGCAACAATATTCATAAGTGAAATCGGTCTGAGTTTTGAGTGCAACTTTTGCCAAGTTTTAGTATGCCTGGTATACTAACTTTATGGAAAGGACTTTGAAAATTTGAAGATTTTTTTTGTACCCCCTCATACTGATTGGTAAGAATAAAGGAGTGATGGACTCAAGGAAGCTTGTACCAAAGATGACAAGTGACATCTTGCACGAGTCCACCTGATTTATACTTCTTCCAATAAAATTTCATCTTTTAGCAACGGGACACAGTTTTTAGTCTTATCCTTGTCTTATGTTATTTTCTGAAGATAGGTAAGGGGTCTGGAGCTCCTCTAAAAACTAGAATAGTCCACAAATAAATTCCTGGTGGACCCTAGAAGAGTGTCATTCCAGAGAGCACACATTGGCTGAGCTCTTGTGAGGAACAAGGCATTGTGCCAAGTGTGGAAGTGGGGAAGAAGCCATGACCATGACACTGGGAAGGAGGACTCTTCTTCACAGTATAATTTTTAATTGTGAAAATTGCAATGCACACTGAATGTTCTTCAACAGGGAAAATGGATCAATAAATTATGTTGTTCCACACAACGGAGTGCTTTGGAGTACTTAATGTGTGTGACTAGAGCTATATATCTCAGATAATTATCAAAATGTGAGGCAAATAGGCAAATTTCAGAATCATGTATTCTGACTGTCACTAAAGTATAATTTACATAAAGTTTGAACACATGCAAAACAGTACTGTATACTGTCTTTGGATATATGCAATGGAATACATGAGAAAAAATATGTGCGAGACAAAATTCGGGATGGTGATAATTCTAGGGTATGTAAGGTCCATGGGAGTAGGGGTTTTGTTTCATATGTGGATGCATTCCCATTCCTAGACCAGCACCTAGCACTTAGTAATGCTTGATCAGTATTTACTGACTGAAATCATGAGTAAATGGGGAAAATGCAATCAGGAATGGATTTACAAGGTCTTCAACTATAAATGGTAGTTTTATTTAAAAATCATGAAGTAATTATGTCAAAACACAAACATTTCATAGAGTTCATGGTGGATACATGGGAACTCATTATGTTAATCTTTTTATCTTCCTTATGTTTATCAGGTACTGACATTTTTAAAAGAAGTGAATGCAGAATGAACAGGAACCGTTTGGTGAGAATGGGTGAGGGAAAGAGGGAAGCTGAAAATGACAGATTTCAAATCTGGGTGATTGGAATACAGCAATGCTGCTGAGTTGCAATTGCTAGATGAAAATTGGGAATGAGATGGAGGGTGGCAACAGTACTTTTGGATGCTTGATATTTAAAGTTCTGGCTGGATTTCACCTAGAAATACCCACTGAAATGCTTATTCTGACATCATCAGTAGTTGTGAGAAGAAGAGTAGAAGGATGTAGTTTAAGGGCTTCTCACCCAGCTTTTCTTTTCTTTTTAATTTTTTTTTAAAAATTTATTTATCTTTAGAGGGGAAGGGAAGGAGAGAGGGAGAGAAATATCAATGTATGGTTGCCTCTCGTGTGTCCCCTGCTGGGAACTGGCCTGCAACCCAGGCATGTGCCCTGACTGGGAATCAAACCGCAACCCTTTGGTTTGCAGGCCTACGCTCAATCCACTGAGCCACACCAGCTAGGGCTCACCCAGCTTTTCTTGAAGCAGTTTCACAGGAACAAATTTGAAGCTGAAAAACCACAGGAAAAAAAGTAAACATAGAAAACCCACAGAAAGTTCCTGCGGGAAAAAACAATACTAATAAAGGACCTGTATTTAACTCAGGATTTAAACCTGATTGCCTTAAAAGCCAATAAAAGGTCTTGGCATCATTGGAAGGTGGTGAGCACTAGGGCAGGAGCAACTGGAGGACAGTGACATCCTGGGCCACTACAGCAGGTCGTCAGTGGGCCAATGGGAAATGGGCCTGCAAAGCCAGCTGCACAAATACTAAGGGCCCCCGCAGACAGGTTTTGGATTCAACTTCTAGCTGCTCTTCCCCTCCACTTCACCCAGTGAGGAGTGGGGCCACTTGAGACCAGACAGATGCCTAGCACTTAATTATCTGGTCTTGGTCCTCTGGCTTGTATTTAGTCTGACTCCTAGCAGCAGGAGATTAGACAGGGTAGAATAAAAACTCTTTAGTGAGAAACAAGAGGCCTGGTCCCTGTCCCGGTCCTGTCATAAAGCATCTACTAAGCATTTGGACAAGTTTCTTAACAATTCTGAGTCTTATCAAGGATTTGATCTTGAAAGTCTCTGAACTCTGTGGCACGAATTATAAATAGATTTCATCTTTGGTGTCTTTCTCGACCAACTCACAGTAGCTGCTTGGAGAAGTGTATTGAGAAGAATTGAGAGACGGTGTTCAGGTCCTGTGGGAAAGGGTGCTCTGACTGATTAGTACTGTCTGACATGGGTGAAGTCTAGACCAGTGGCTGCGTGATGGCCCTGTATCTGGCCTTCCAGATATATGGAATTCTAGAAATGCTCTTTTTCAAGGAAGTAAGATATTCAAGTAGCATTTCCAGGAGGGGCAGAAAACTATTTCCTATGCTACCACTCCCTTTTCTCTTCTAGCAAATTATGCAAGTTCCCCTCTTAGCTGATAGACAACATCAAACACAAAAGAGCATTTAAAGAAGGGGGTGGACAGGCTCTTCCCCTCATGATGAATCTACATTTACTTCATAGGATTTTCTCTATGTTAAATCTGCAGTGCCATCTACTGAATCAGACAGGAAATAATACGAAGACTTTAAAAGCATGCCAGATGACAATTAGAGGAAACCATTTACTTTTTAAGATCGCATATTTTAATCTTGTTACTTAGCTGCACTTATATTTTGATAGGTGAACCCTTCTGAAAAGCTTTCACACCATTTTTAATTCAACATTAACAACAATCATGAGGATGCTGTCATACATGTCAAACCACTTGTTTTGTTTTTTTAAATCAGTATTGTATAAAAACTCAAAACCCCAAATTATACTTCTGATGTCCTTATAGCTACAAGGACCAAAGTGAAGAAATCTGGGTGGGAGAAGAGAGGCAAGTATGTTTGTCAAGGTCTATTAGATTTTGCCTTCAAATTGGTATTCCCAGTATTATTTACATTCATTTGTGTCATGAAAAATTCCGTGATCCAACAAGTTTGGGAACTACTTTATACTCAGTCCCTCTCTCACAGATTCACAATGCACAGTAGGATGATAGAGGATTTTAGACACTCGGAAGGCAAGAAATGTGTTTCACATAGTCTAATTCAATGCTTCCTAAATTCAGTTGAACATAGCATGTTTATTTTAAGGCATTTCAAATTCTGGTCTCTCACATGGCAGACTCACTGCTAGCTGCTTCCCGTATGTTAACTGGTATATGTCTCATTACAGCCTTGTGATTTTACAGAGGAAGGATTTGAGGGACGTGGAGCAACTTCTGCCATGCATGTAGTTAGGACGTGGCAGTGCTAGAATTAAAACCCAGGACTGCCTGATTCTTAAGCACACGGTGTTCCCAACTGTACCGCATGGCCTCTCCCTGTCCTTTGCTTTCGGTGATACTCTGAGTCTCAGTTTCTTCACATGTCAAAAGGAAGTGAATATTTGGTTCTTCTCGATGAATCAAGACCAAATGAGATCCTGAATATCTTCATTCTCTCATTCCAAACTAAACAATCACATAGGAAACAACCACTCACAAGATCTCTTAAAGTGTTAGAAGAAATCTGAGTCACCCGTGTTGTAAATCATCTGGCACTTGTTTTTCTCTGACTTATCTCACTCAGCACAGTACCTTCTAGGTCCATCCATGTTGTTGCAGAGGTGAGATTTCATTCTTTTTTGTTCCTCTTTTTTTATTGTCGTTCAAGTACAGTTGTCTCCATTTTCCCCCCACTACTCCCCCCATCCCAGCCACCACCAACTCCCACCCTCGATCCCATCCCCCTTTAGCTTTGTCCATGGGTCCTTTATACATGTTCCTTGACAATACTTCCCCCTTTCCTCCTATTATTCCCTCCCACCTCCCCTGTGGTTACTGTCAGTTTATTCTTAATTTCAATGTCTCTGATTATATTTTGCTTGCTTGTTTGTTTTGTTGATTTGGTTTCACTTATAGGTGAGATCAAGATTTCATTCTTCTTTATGTTGAGTTGTATTCCACTGTAAATATTCACCACTTCTTTACCCATTCATCAGTTGATGGACACTTAGATTGCTTCTATATCTTGGCTCTTATAAATAATGCTGCAGTGAACATATGGATGTATTTGTCTTTTTGAGTTTCTTTAGATAAATACCCTGAAGTAGGATTGCTGGGTTCTTCTTTGTCTCTTGTTATAGAGCTTTTTTTCTTTAAAAAAGAAAAAGTTATCCCAGCTTTGTTTGTTTTCTTGTTTCCATTTTCGTGAAATGTCTTTTTCTATCCTTTTACTTTCCATCTTTGTGTGTCTTCCATCTAAAGTTAGTCTCTTGTAGACAGCATATGTAAGTGTCTTGTTTTGCTATTCATTTGGTCTTCATATGTCTTTTGATTGGATTGTTTAATCCATTTGCATTTAAAGTTATTGTTGATAGATATATATTTATTCCCATTATATTATTTATATTTTTGTTGTTGTTCTTTTTCTTCTTCTTCAAGAAGACAGGAAGACCCTTTAACATTTCTTGTAATACTGGTTTGGTGGTAATGAACTCCTTTAGCTGACCCCCCCGCCTTTTTTTTTTTTGTCTGGGAAGCTCTTTTTCTGTCCTTTGGTTTAAATGATAACTTTGCTGGGTAGAGTAATCTTGTTTGTAGGTACTTGCTTTTCATCACTTTGAATATTTCTTGCCAATCCCTTCTGGCCTGAAAAGCTTCTGTGCAGAAATCAGCTGACAGTCTTATGGGAACTCCTTTGTAGATAACTAACTTCTTTTCTTTTCATGCTTTTTAGATTCTCTCTTTGTCTTTAACCTTTAGCATTTAATTAGTGTCTTGGTGTGTGTCTGTTTGGGTTCATCTTGTTTGGGATTCTCTGTGCTTCCTGTGCTTGCCCTGCCCTATTTCCTTTACCGGATTTTCCATCATTATTTTTTTAAATGGGTTTTTAATTACTTGCTCTCTTCTTTTTTTCTTCTGGCACCCCCATGAAGTGAATGTTCATATGCTTGAAGTTATTTTAGAGCCAGGCTCCTTATACTATCCTTATTTTTTGTTTTGGGATCCTTTTTCTTTTTGCTGTTCTGATTGGGTGTTTTCTGCTTTCTTATTTTCCAAATCTCTGATTTGAGTCTCTGCTTCATCTAATCTACTGTTGATTTCCTGTAATGTATTCTTCATTTCTATTAATGTATTTTTCATTTCTGACTGGCTTTGTTTCTGTTTTTTATCTTCATTTTTATGTCTCCTATCTCGTTGTTGAAGTTCTCACTAAGTTCATCTCCACTTCCCCAAAGTTCCTTGAGCATTCTTATAACCAGTGTTTTGAACTCTGCACCTGGTAGATTGCTTGTCTCCATTTTGTTTAGTTATTTTTTTGGAGTTTTGTTCTCATCTTTCACTCAGGACATGTTTTTTTGCTCCCTTACTGTGGCTGCCTCCCAGTGTTTGTTTCTGTATATTAGAAAAAGCTGCTGTATCTCCTGGGCTTGGTAGAGTGGCTTTATATAGTAAGTGTTTTGTAGGGCCCAGTGGCACAGCCTCACCGATCACCCAAGCTGAGCACCCCAGGTGTGCCCCTCATGTGTGCTGTAGGCACTCTTCTATTGTAGTTGAACCTTGACTGCTCTTGGCATGTCAATGGTAGGGATTTACTCCAGGCCTACTGGCTGCAAAGATTGGCTGCAACCACCATAGAAGATCAGCTGTGAAGGGGCCAACACTACAGAGCAGAACTGGAGTAGGGCTCTGGTGCCTGCTGAGTTCGCCCCTTGAGTCTGTTCCTTGCGGAGGTGGTTGGGTGGTACTTTCACGTGGTCTGAAGCTGACCACTAAGTGCTCTGGCTCTGGGGCCTCCTGGGAAGTGAACACCAAGGTCAGCCATCATCTGTGTTCTTTCCAAGGCCACCTGACACAAGCTACAAAGCAATCTGTAGATGGCTGCTACTTGTGCTGGGCTTTGAGTTACTTGGGAGAGAATAAACTGTGAACCCAGTTTGGCTGCCATTAATGCCCAGCCTGGGGCCATTACACTTAGCAAGAGGTGTGAGGTATACAGAGGCCAGTGCTACTTGTCTCAGAGTTTTTAGGAAAGTCAGCAATATGATCCAGGACAGAGCATTTATGGAAAGGACACTGGAAAGAGTTTGGGTGGGCCTGAAAATAGGATGGGGAGGGGTTTTTAGGGAAATACCAGGGCAGAGTGAATAGTGATAGTCAGGTTGATGGAGACTCAGATATGGCCCCCATTTGCCAGCTCTGTGGAAAGAGGGCTCAGCAAAGGAACAATGGCCATTGCTAGAACTTCTGTCTGGGAGAAAGTTGTTCCAGCTCTCACTGTGATGCCAGACAATTCATTTCCTCCCATATGTCCCTGGTGCCTTTTGCACTACTGCTCTAGCATTAGAGCACAGAGTGAGAGATTTCAAGAAAGTCTGAGCACAGGCCCTTTAAAAGGAACACCTGGGACCCCAGAAGCCCTCCACCTTACTCAGCCACATTCCCTGCTGGTTTTTACAAAATTTATGGGGACTTTCTTTCTGGCACTGGAACTCTGGGCTGGGAGGCCTGGTATGGGGCTGGGACCCCTTGTTCCTTTGTAGGGGGTTCTCCACAACTGAGATTTCCTTCTTGATTTTTATCTGCCACTCATGGGTGTGGGAACAGCCCATTCCATGGGGTCTCCTTTCCTCCTACCACTCTTGATGTGGCTTCTTTATTTCTTTAGTTATAGAACTTCTGTTCACCTTGATTTCAGATGGTTTTGAATTATGGATGCTCTGTAGTTTAGTTGTAATTTTGATGTGGTTGTGGGAGTTTCTGAGTACTGCAGTTACCTATGCTGCCATCTTGACCAGAAGTCTCAAAATATTTTACTTGTACTGTAATCACCTTTTCACCTAAAGGAAGCACTTTACAACTTCTCTTTGGCATATCAATTGCCAGCATCACTACATTTGTGATTTGGGGCCATTTTTAAGTACAAAAAGTGTTGCTTGTGTTCAATAAATGTTACAAGCACTATGATACCACAATTAATCTGATAACAGAGACAGCTGCTAAGTGACGAACAGGGAGGTAGCATATACAGTTTGGATGTGCGGGACAAACGGATGATTCACATCCCAGGTGGAATGGAGCAGGATGGTGTGAGATTTCATCACTCACATTTTTCTTTAAATGGTGCACAGTTTAAACCTTATGAATTGTTTATTTCTGAAAAATTTCCACTTAATATCTTGGATCACAGGTGACCACAGGTAATGGAAACCACAGAAAACAAAACTGTGAGTAAGGGGCATGGGGCAGTTCTATACTGAGCTGTGTAAATGACAGGAACAGAGTTATTAAGTACCAACTGAAACCCAAGGTGAGTCAAAAAGACTCACTGGAGGCTTTTAAAGAGACCCTCATCACTGGCAAACAGGACAGACTGAGCAGAAGACCAGGCATGGCCTAAATTAAGAGTGGCAGAACTTCAGAGAGAGTGGCAGAACTTCAGAGAAGCTGAATTCTCAGCAAGTCCTTTTGACAGGTTCAGGGCCCTCATAGGAAAGGAGTGGGCGCATAAGACTTGGGATGCAGACACATGCCTGTTCGGCAAACTTGAGGACACTTTAATCACCCAGTTTTCCCTAAACACTCTGGACCCACACAGATGCCCACTTCTTTGGAAGACAGAGCACCTTCTCCCTGCTTAAAAACTGTACAGAACCTTCCATGAGTTACGGATCTTACAGAACAGTGCTTACGCTGCTTAGAATTCGCCCCACTTCTCTCTTGTGCACTAGCCAGCTCTGGGATCAAACTTTAGTATGACCCAACTTAGCAGGGTCTGCTAAGGGAAATATATGACAAAGTTACTGCAGAATCTGGTAGACGTATATTAGTTGGAACCCAGACATTAAGCCTGGCGTGGATCCCAAGGGTGCTGATCAAGAGGGTAGAATATGAGGTTGGGAAAAGAGAGTTTATTGATATGGTGGTAACACTGTTCAGTGACACAGGATTTCACATACTGGCAAGGGCCCTAAAGTTGCTCTTGGAAGTCTGGCTTTTCTGTCACTTCTGTGGCACTGGTCACAGTTTAAACTCAGCTTCCTGTTTTATAAAATGAAGGACTTAAACAATGTTTATTAACCAATCATTTCAACAAATAATTCTGGCCGTTTGATATGTACTAGGCAGCTGTTCTTCAGTGTTCCACAGGACAGACATGGCCTCTGGCCTTGTGGAGCTTAGTAGGAAAGACTAATAA
>PVKM010036710.1:0-14706 GCA_004027735.1 Carollia perspicillata | reverse complement strand
TCCCGTGGGGGAGGGGCTGGCCCCAGGGACTCACCCCAGCTTCTCCCCACCCTGCAGACGACGTCCTGCCCATATTCGCCTACCCGCACAAGATGGGCAAGTCGGTCACTGGGGGCTACGTGTACCGGGGCTGCGAGTACCCCAACCTGCACGGCCTCTACATTTTCGGCGATTTCATGAGTGGGTACGTGGCCTAGCCTCAGTTCTAGGAGGCAGGGAGGGCGAAGGGGCGAGGTAGGAGGGACACCCTAACAACTTCCTAGACCACTCGTGGTCACCCTGGGGGGGCCAGGACCTGTCACTGCACCAGCTGACCGGGGCCCCAGGGAGCATTGGTCCCAGAGAGGCCAGGGAGCCCACCCTGCTGGGGAGAGGGGAGCTGGGGGTCTAGCCCAGGCCTGCCCGTGGGGGCCCCTGGAGACCTGCTGCCCGGTTCCCACACTCCATGGCAGTGTGCCCCCATGGCAGGCAGGGCATACCCCCAAACCCCAGGAGTCTGTGGGTCAGACACCTTCCCCAGGGGAGTTTATGGGGCCTCGTGGCCACCTCGTTCTCCCATTGTACAGAAGAGAAAACTGAGGCCGAGGGAAGATGTGTGCCTGGCACGGTGCTTGGACATGCAGCTGAGGTGGCTTGGGTCCAAATCCTGGTCCCCTTTTTAGCTGTGTGACCTTGAGCCAGTCACTTGACTTCTCTGTGCTGCGGTTTCCCCACCTGCAGCATGGAGATGGTAACGCAGATGCCTCCTACGGCTGTTTGAAGACGGAATTGGTTAACACACACGCAGCGCTTCGAATTTAGTACACTTTCTGTGTCTGGTAGCTGTTGGTTATCCCCGCTCTAGACTCTGCAGTGTCCCCTTGGAGGGGAAATAAGGACTTCAGGGAGCCCGGGGCGGGCGGAGAATTCTCGCCTCTCACAGGCTGCCACCCTGGGTGGGTGGCCAGCTCCTCGGCAGCTAGAGCTGAGGGAAGCCCAGATCTGGGCCTCTACATGCTGGGCCCTTTCCTCAGCTCCGCCCCTCCGGGGGGGGGCCTGCCTCTGGGACTCAGTTGTCCCATCTGGAAAGTGGGTCTAGATGAAGCCTCTGGTTTCACCCCGATCCTCCTGACTCCCAAGTCACCTGACCAGAGATTGAACTTATTCTGCCAACCTTTCCCAAGCCCATCTGCTGGGTCAGCTCAGGACCAGGGCCAGATCGACAGAGTTGAAGAGTACCTGATACCCAAGTCAGGGAGACAGACAGACAGACAGACAGACAGTCGGTCCACTCTAGTCCAGCCGCAGAGGCCTGTGCACAGCGCCGGAGAGGCCTGATGCAGGGGCAGTCAGGAGGGCTTCCCAGCAGAGGGAACAGCAAGCAGGCCGGGAAGTATCGGCAGGAGATTGACAGGTGGGGAAGGGAGGGAGGGGCCAGATTGGCGCCCTGTGCAGGTGCCCAGGCTCCATCGGGTGCTCTGATGCGGAGGCAGCTCCGAAGTTCGCACACAGTCCTGGGCCCCGGCCTCGCAGGTTCTGACACCCAAGTCAGCTCCTGACTGCCTCCTGCTGGTCAGTGGGCGGGACCGAGCAGACAGGGCTGGAACCAAGCGGGTCTCTCGGTCTCTGTGCCTTCCCCCACCTGCTTCTGTGGTACACAGTAGGTGCTCATAAAGACGTCACGCAAGGCCAGCTTCGTGGATGTCCAGGGGCCCATGCTCAGAAGGACCCACACTTGGGTTCATGCTCTGCCGTCGCTGTCTTGCAGTTCTTACCTTTCGAACGAGGGGCCCTGCACGCTCATTTTGCACGGGACCCTGCAATTATATGTGGTCCTAGTTGCCTGGACAATAGATGCGTGGATGGACGGGTGCATTGGTGGGCGAGAGTCCCCTGGGCGCCGTGCCAGGCATGACCCCGCAGCTCCTCTTCCTTCGCAGGCGTCTGATGTCCCTCCGAGAGGGCCCGGAGACAGGCCAGTGGCAGTACAGCGAGCTCTGCATGGGCCGTGGCCAGACCTGCGAGTTCCCAGGCCTCATCAACAACTACCATCCGCACATCATCTCCTTTGCAGAGGACGAGGCCGGTGAGCGGTCCTGGGCTGCCCATGCCTGCCTGGTCCCCACCCTGTGGGTTCCTCTGGCCTGGGGTTCCGGGGAAGGGGTCTCAGGCCTGAAACCACCTTCAGGATGAAGAACGGTGTGTTCAGTGGCTTGAGCATCATCCTCACCAGTCTGGGCTTCAGTTTCCTCCCCCTCCCTGCCTCCACCCTGGGTAAGGTTGCTGCGAGGGGTAACGTGATATCTTGGGGGAAATCTGGGCCAGTTAGCGGACCGGGAAAGTCTCTGTAATGGTGGAAGTGCAGGCAGGTGGGGGACGAGCGCCTCCCAAGACCTTCACCCCCCGCTTGGGTGCCTAATGTCAAATGCATCGGGGCCTATGAAAGGAAGCCACATTGTCTTCAGAGAGTGGGTAGAGACCGCCTTCTGGCCTGTTAGAGGGTCCTGCATGCAAGCCCTGTGTTTCCATGCAAGGATCAGTGGGGGAGGGGAGAGGAAGAGGGGCCACAGAGGCGGGATCCCGCTGCAGCCTCCTGCCTTTGTCCTTGGCCCTGGTTTGTCCTCAGACAAAAGCCTAGGGGCCCCCAGTGGGGCCTAGTGGATGCTTGGCCCAGTTGCTGGGCAACACCCACCCGGGGGCCTTTTGAGGGGTGTCCCCTGCAGAGCCCAGTGCCCGGAGCCCCCAGGCCTGAGTCTGGGAAACCTTTGTTGAACCGACACCCATCAGAATCTAAGTTTTCCAAAGGGCAGCCCCAGCCCCCACCACCCTGCCCAAGCCCACTGGGCTTTTGAAAATCCTTTCTTCTGGTCAATAGGGGGTTAACGTGTTTTGGAAGGAGGGGTGCTCTCTCTCCACCCTCTCCACCGTAACCTTCCCACAGAGAGGCAGGGCCTGGAGGGTGCATTTCCCAGGGGCCCTCCCTCAGTGACGTGACAGACAGCCCAGGCACAGCCCGCTGGCACGCTTGGCCTGGCAGCCGCGGCAACACAGCTCTGGGGTCCAAGGCAGACAGACCTCTCCCAGCTTCAGGCTCCAGCCTCCACGCCACTAGTTGTTCCTCTGATACTTGCAAATTGCAAAACAAGGACCTCTGCTGGCCTGGTGTCCCCCAGGGGCCGTTCACACCAGATAGCAGCTCCAGGCAGGGCCTGTCAGTGCCCACGGGGCTCCCTCCCTGCCTGCGCCTGGGGTGGCGGCTGTGGCTCCTGGCAGCTCAGGGCTGGAGGGGGCCGTGGGGTGCGGCTGGTCCCACCCTGTCACTGTACAGATGGGGAAGCTGAGGTTGACTATTCCTGCCTGGTCATGGGGCAGGACTGCAGCTCCCAGCCTGGCCCCCGGAGGCCTCTTGAGCAGGGCCTTAAGCTTGAACTCGGTCAGCAGGGGAAGATGGTGCAGAATGGCATTCCGGGCTAGGAGAGTGGAGTTGCTCCCGGGGGCTGGAGTGTAGGTGGCAGGGCCACACAGCTAGGGAGGAGACGGTGGCTCCCAAGGGCCTCGCTCCAGAAAGAGACCCTGAGACGGGAGGCACGGGCCCAAGGCTACACTGCGAATTCGTGGCCGTGCCTGTGAGCTGTCCGGCAGGAACCGTTGTCCAGGTCACCCCGCTCCCTCCCATGGGGGCATCATCACCAGGCGTCCTTATTGCCCCCCACCCCAACCCCAAGCAGCTCTGGTGCTCCTGACCCCCAGCCCCCAGCCCCCAGCTCCCTGCCATGGTTGGATCTAGCCCAGTTACACAAGTTGCCTCTCAAGTGTCCTCCCTTCATGGAATTCCCTGGGTTTCTCGGCCCTGAGTCTCAGACCTCACCCCCAGGCAGCCCTCCAGGACTGCACCAGTTGCCGGGGATGTGCCTTCCTCCGCGTGGCCCCATCACTTTCTGTCTCGACCTCTCCTTGGGGAAATCACCGCTGCCCCATCCTTGAGAGAGCTCTCCACTGTCCTACGAGGACAGAAGAAGGTACCGGCACGGCTGACCTGACACACTGGGTCACATGTGGCCTGTGTCTGGGACTCCCAGCCACCATGTGTCCTACATAAGCATGGGCTTGGGGACCGAGGCATTCCTGAGGTCCAGGTCTGGCTTAACCACTCTGCCACTGAGTGACTCTGGACAAGTCACTTGGCCTCTCTGGGCCTCTGTTTTCTCCCCTGTAGGTGGGAGTAATGGAACCTATTTGTGGACACAGGTGCCTCTGGCAACAGAGGCTAAGGGCAGATTGGGACGAGGAGAGAGCGGAGAACTGATGTTCCCTGAGCACACACACACGCCGGGTGCTCGGGACTCCGCGCCTGAGAGGTGGGGAGACAGAGGCTTGGCGTGGGGCTGTCCAGGAGCAGGGACCGGCGTTCGCGCGGGAGACTCCCGAGCTAGCGTTCTGCCTGCTGGCCAGTGGGGACCTGGCAGGACCCAGATCCTGCACGGCAGTGTTGACAGCAGGAGTGGCTAATGCTGACGGAGCTCTTTAGTCCGAACAACGGCCCTCTGAAGCATTTTGTGGTGGAGGGAGCCAGCGGAGGCTCGGAGAGCCCGGTGCCTGCATCGCCCAGGACACAGAGACCGGGGAGCTGGGCCTCGGACCCTCCCTGTGCCCAGAGGTGGCAGCGCTGGGTGTGAAACCCAGGCAGGGTTGCCAGGGGCTGGCGCACTGGGAAGGAGGCCAGAGCAGGGGTCAGTCCTGGGCGGTCCGGGCAGGGTGGCCACGGTCCAGGACACTGGGCTGCAGAGTCTGAGGCACGTCTGGGTGCCCTTCTCAGGCTCAGTCTCCAGTTCTGAGCACAGGCAGGCTTCCCTCAGAGCCCTGCCCTCACAGCTGGCCTCTGGGGGGGGGGTCATCTCAGAGCCTGAGGAGGGGCGTGGGGCTGGCTGGGACAAGGCCCAGGCGGCGGTCTCACCCCTTCCCTTGTTTCTCGCCCAAGGGGAGCTGTACTTCATGTCCACGGCCGTGCCGAGTGCCACAGCGGCGCGCGGGGTCGTCTACAAAGTGATCGATCCCTCCAGGTGAGTCCCCCTGCAGCAGGGGCGGGGCTGCTGGAGCCCTCACCGCCTTTCCCCTCTCTGCCGCCCCTACGCTGGGCAGTACTCCATCCCCATTGTTCAGGTGGGGAAACTGAGGCCCACAGAGGAGAAGTGACTAGACAAGCCCATTCTGCTGGTGAGGGGCAGATCCAGGATTCGAAACCAGCCTGGCAGCCCCAGGTCCACCTCCCTCTGTGGTAACTGGGAGTCGGGGACATTGCTGGGGCCGAGAAGCGCAGGCCCCACCGTCACGCTGACACAGAAGAAGTCTTTTTTAAATTTTAGAGTAGTTTTAGCTTCACGAGTTGCAAAGACGATACAGAGCTTGTCCCCTGTGCCCCGCATCCACTGTCCTCCACTGTTTAAACATCGTACGTTATTACAATACCTTTGTCCCACCTAATGAGCAGTATTGGTCCGTTACTATTCATTCGACTCCATACTTCTGTTTAAAACTGAGGCATCTCGGTGTTTCCCTCGTAGCCTTTTTCCTGCTCCCGAACCCCATCTGGAATCCCACATCAGGTCCGGTTGCCACGCCTCCTTCGCCTCCCCCAGTCCGGGGCAGTGTCTCAGGCGTCCCTGTTTCTGGAAGGACAGGCCTGTTGGTTACTGACATGCCTGTCAGGAGAGGCGGAAGCCCCTCCCGAGCCCCTCCTGCCTCCCCGAGGCTTCTCCCGCCTTTCCCTGGGGAGCTCCAGGGTTTACATCGTGTGGAAGGGCACGTGCAAACTTCGCGTTTTTCTTGTCTCGTTTCCCTATTCGGTATAAACACTGCCACGTTGCTACATCACCCTCCAAAGGATCGTTTTTAATGGCTGCGTAATTTTCTGTGGAGTCACTGGGCCCTAATTATCTTACCCATTCCTTGGACATTTTCAAATTATTTAAAAAAGGGTGGTCCTCTAAGGAAATGTCACATCTCGGGAGCACCTGATTCATGCCAGATGCTGCCCTGGACCCGTGGTGGCCTTGGTTTGTGCAGCTGGGTACCGGCTTATTACACCGGGGTGGCAGCGGGCAGCTCTGCTCAAGGTCTTGGGTCGGAGCCAGAAACGGGCCAGACTCCCTTCCTCCCTCCCTCCCTCCCTGGCCTTCCTTCTCCCCTTTCATTTTTCTCTCTTGGGGTAAATGTGTTGCTTTGCCCTGCAGAGTAGTACACGGAGGCCTCATTACAGAACATTCAGAGAACGAAGCCACAGGGAGCGGAGGGATTGGGGGTGGGGGTGGGGCCGCCCATGGCTGCCCACACGTGACATGACAGCTGTGGCACTTTCTGGTCTCTCCCCTACTTTTTGCATAACCAAAAGCGTTTGCATGATTTCCCTGAGGAGCAAGCCCCGCTGGGTCTGTGCGGAGAGCGTGGATATCAGGCGGGTGCAGAGCCGCCGGAAAGCCCGCCCTGCCCCCCGATTTGACTCGTGTGCGGCTGCTTGCACTTCTCCAGCCTCTTGGGGGCAAAGGCCTGTGTCCCTCCCGGGTTTCCCCCTTTCGCCAGGCCCACCTGGAAGCCACCTGTGTCACGTGGCCACTCTGCCCCTTGGTCTTCCCCCTTGTGCTGCGGGGACCTACTGAGGTCTCACACCCACGTGGTCAGCCCCAGGACCCGGCGGATCCCGTTCCAAGGCAGATAGACAGCCAAAAACTAATTGAAATGGAATTCCATTCCGTACCAGTGCCCCTCCGAGATGCCAGTTCACAGCCCTGGCAACCCCCTCGGAGCCTTCTCTGCCCATTTTCAAACCCTCTCCTCCAAGGCCACAGGTCCCCCAGCTCTGCTGCCAACCCCAAGACACGCCCCCTTTTTTCCTCTAAACTGACGGAATCTTCCCCTGCTTCCTCCAGGACACGGAACCCCGGTTTCCGCGTCACCAGAAGTCCAGGAACCAGAGGGGCCGAGGAGTGCGCTCCTCTGGGGCTGTGGGGCCTGGGAGGGGGGGCTCTGATGGGTGCCAGGGCATGGCGGGCACGCTGCCGGCCACACTGTAGGGGCTTCACAAGTGGCCACCGTTGTCAGTGCGCACACACCTGCCCAGGCCTGAAAGCACACTGGCCCGTCCCAGTTCCACCTGGCCGCAGGGGGCGGGCGAGGTCAGAGGGACGTGCACAGGGCGGGCCCCCGGGGGCACTCATGACCTCCTATGTGTTGGCAGACGGGCACCCCCAGGCAAGTGTCAGACCCAGCCTGCCCAGGTGAAGGTGAGGAGCCGCCTCATCCACTTTGTGCCCAAAGAAAGTAAGTGCCCCCCAGCAGGGACAGAGTGGGGGCGGGGAGCTCCCACAGCCCACGGCCGGTGCGGGCCCCGCTGGCTGGGCCCGGACGCCCATCCTCAGCCCTGTGCCTAGCCCTGCCCTGGGCACACATTAGACACTCAGTGACAGTGAGTGTGTGTGCCAGTCCCAGGCCGTGGTGGGCAGCTCCCAGGGGGGTGCAGGTCTCAAAGGGAGAACGGCAAAAGGAGAAATAGCTGTGGCCAGGGAAGCCACACTCAGATTTCGTGAGAGGGACAGGAAGGAGGGTGTATCGGTGTGTGAGCAAGGAGTACTGGGAAGAGTTATTCTAGGTGCCAGGGCCCCTGGGGGAGGGGCGTTGGGGCCGGGCCTGCCATACTGGTTTTGCTTTGCCAAGGGTGGTGGGAAGGGTGGGAGTGCCAATCTTATGACCTGGGGGGGCCGAGCAAGGACACCAATGACTGCCCCTGGATCCAGGGCCAACTGCAAAGGGTTTGTCCTGGGGAGGGGGCTGTTCAGGGGGCCAAGGCTAGGTGGGCGCAGAGGCCCGGTGTTGCTGGGCTTTCAGGGCTTAAGAGAAGCCGGACATCCACCCATTGGGTATTTCATTCATTCAGCGAGCACCCAGTGTGCTTCAATGATAAAACTGAGCAAGACGGCTGTGGTGTCTGCCTTCTGGAGTTGTTACATACAAACCTTTCCATTTGAAAGTGTTGGCTTTTAAAACCACCTCATGGGCCAAAGGAAATACTTCAGCAGGTCAAGTGTACCCAGAAGGTCGAGTGTACTCGGTTGGCAGACTGGGTGTGGGGGTTGCAGGAAGAGGGACAAGCTGGGCACCCGGGTAAGTGGGGGTGCCTGGCCCTGAGGAAGGGGTACCCTGGGTAGAAGAAGTTGGGGGACAGGAAGAGCCAGGGTTTGGGGGAAGTTAAGTCTAGTCTCAGCTGGCTTCCAGCCTTGACAGTTTTCTACCCACTCATCCAGGAGTTTCTGGCACTTTTGCGAGTGACCTGCTCTGTGCAGGATGCTGGAGCCACAAGGAGAAGTCAGACCAGGCCCCATCCTGCCTGGGACAACAGAGAAGTCGCTTAGTGTCCCAGGCCCAGTGGCGGGAGAGAGTGCGGGGTTCCACGGGGGCCCAGAGCAGTGTGGGATGGTGGTGCTCTTGGAGCAGAGGCTGAGGGCTGGGCCGGGAAGGAGGAGGGAGCAGCAAGAGGCAAAGCAGGAGAAGCCGGCAGCCTGGGGGCCAGAGGGGCCCTGGGCAGCCTGGCTCTCGTCCAGCCCGTCGGCGGGGCCCCTCAGCAATCCTCTCCATCAGTAGGCTTCAGCATCCCCACCCTAAAACCCAAGATTGGAACCAGAAAGGCTCACTTGCTCTGAGAAGCCCTCCCAGACATACCTTCCCTTCCACTGAGCTCCTGAGTTTATAGTGTGGGAGGTCTGTCCCCGGTTCCCACCATCCCATGACTAGGGCTCCCGGGAGGTCAGAGCTGGGGGTCGAGGCAGGGGGACCCAGCAGCAGACAAAGCAGCCGCCAATGAGTGTTTGCGGATGACTGAAGAAGCACCTTGCACCCAGCCGCAGGTGCCAAGGGGACCCCAGAGGCATGGCAGCCTCAGCGTCCGAGTGGAGGGTGGAGTAAGGACCTCTTTCCCTGGGGTCTGCATTCTGGGGTGGCCAGGGCCACTCTGACTGCAGGCTCTTCCTCTGTGCAGAGTTCATCCGGAGAGCAGAGACCACACCGCAGCCCACGGTGCCTGCGACCACCAGGGCGCCCCGCCGCCGCCGCCCCCGCCCCCGCCCCCGCCCCACAGCCCCTGCACCAGTGCCCACCCCTCGCTCAGCGCGGCCCACCCAGCGCCCAGCACCGCCGACACAGCAACCTGGGGGCCGGAGGGCTGGTGGGCGGCAGCGGGGCCGGCCGGGCAAGGAGAACCCCTCGCCCCCAAATGGCGCGGTGCGCCTGGTGCGCCCCATGGGCCTGAGCCCGGGACGCGGCCGTGTGGAGGTGTTCGCAGGTGGACGTTGGGGCACTGTATGCGATGACCGCTGGGACATCAAGGCCGCCGCAGTCGTGTGCCGCCAGCTGGGCTTTGCACATGCGGTGCGGGCCACCAAGCGCGCTGAGTTCGGTGAGGGCCGTGCGCTCCCCATTCTGTTGGACGACGTGCGCTGCGTGGGCGACGAGAAGAACCTGCTGGAGTGCCAGCACGCAGGCCTGGGCAGGCACAACTGCGACCACCAGGAGGACGCCGGCGTTATATGCAGCCACGAGGACCCCGACCTGCCAGCAAGCTAGTCAGTCTGCTGGGCCTGGCCATCCCCCGTGCGCCCTGGTGCGTGCACATGCATCCCAGGGCGGAGGTGGCCGTGAGAATGGAGTGGAAGGCGGCACACCAGAACTGTGGACAGTGTTCTCTGTGTGCCCCCCTGCTCATGTGTCCCCCAGGTGGGGAGCCAAATGGGTGTCAGGGCCCGGGTCCCTGTGGCGTGCGGTCCTGGGCAGAGGGCAGTCTTTCCTCTGAGCGGCAGCAGGGACACAGTCCTGGCTTCAGCACCCTGAGCGCTGGGGGCAGCCACCCTTCAGGGACGACATGGCCCCTGGCTGCGTTAACAGAGGCACAGCTGGTGGACTGAGGGAGGGGGACCAGGCCTGCCCTGCCCACAGCAGGAGTGGAAAGCCCTAGGCCAGCTGAGGAATGCAGCCCAAGTACAGGGGCGGGTGGGCCAGCGGTCAGAGGCGCTGAAGAGAACAGCAAGGCCTCCAGTGGGACAAAGGGAGGCCATCAGACCGATGGGTGCAGGGTGACCTGTGGGCCACGGCTGCCCCAGTGAGGGTCAGGCTGCCTGGGGGGAAGCAAGTGTCTGGGAAGAGCTGGCCGGGGGGTGGGAAAGCAGTCCTTTGTGACCCCTGGGCGAAGCCTCCTGGTCAGCTTGGATGTCGGACCCATGTGGGTGCTCTGGATGCGGGGGAAGGTATGGGGACCCCCAACCCTACGGCCTGACTCTCCCCTGCTCCTCAGGACAGAAGTCACTCAGCCACTCCCAGTACCAGGGTTCTCCGGTGAGGGGGCACTTCAGCCTCCTCCACTGTCGAGGCTGTGTCGGGGCCTCTGCGGCCACCTGCGCCACCTCCGAGCCCAGCCCTGCTCCGTGAAGTCCCAGGGAACCCCCCCGTTCCTCCAGTGCCCCCCCGGGGCCCACCAGGCTGTGGGCCCAGGGAGACTACTGATGCTTTGTCCCCCGGGGCTGTGCCAACAATGCTTCTGTTTACAAGCCCTTCCTGCCTCTTCTCTGACTCCTGCCCAGGGCGCCAGGGGTTTGGGGGCAGGGTCGGCCCTGACTCCTTCTGCTCACAGGCAGAGGTTTCTTTGCCCACTGAGGGCCTGGGGCGATCGTCAAGTACAGCCGGGCTCAGCCTCTGATGGGGGCGGGGTGGGGGCAGGGACAGTGAGCAGGTGGTCACTGGGCAGTGACGACAGGAGAGGGCTCGTGTTGGTGGCTGCAAAGGCTCTGGGTAGGCAGCCAGGCCTGAGTGACTCTCCTTGGAGCAGGCACCAGGGGCTGTGTGGCGGTCACTCTGTGCAGCTCCGCTCGCTGGAGTGAGGGTGGAGACCGGGCTGCAGGAAGGAGCTGCTGGTCACCCTGTCCGGCTTCTTTCTGGGCCTGCGCCCTTGCAGCTTGTCCAGCCCTGTTGAGTCCCCTGTGGAAACCTCGATCAGCCCTGCCACAGCGCGTGGCCTCAGTGCTGGTCACCGCTGCGAGGCCACACAGCGTGCATGAACTCATTCAGGCCTCAGAACAGCCTCCTCCTCCCTTCTTACGGGGGGAAACTAAGTGCACAGAGGTTAAACATCTTCACTGAGGGCACCCGGGTGGGGAGGGGAGAAACCAAACTTGACCACAAGCAGCCCAGCCTAAGGGCTGCCGGGCCCTAGCCACCATACTCCGAGAAAGCACAGCTGTGCCTGAGAAGTGTGCGGCTTGACCCAGGGGGCTGCCCGCTGGGGGCTGCTGGTCTGGCTGGGGAGCAGCTGATGGAGACCCCTGGGGGTGCCTCCTGCCCAGGGGGTGGCTGTGTGTCCCCACACAGCCCATGGGTGGTTGCCCAGGCACCTTCCCAGGACACGGAAGTTCTGAGCAGCATGAGGAAACTGGGGGTCCCGCTGTCCATCCAGCCCAAACTCCTCACTACAGATGGGGATACTCCTGGGAGGCTGTGGCCACAAAGGGTTGAGCAGAGGCTAGAGCCCTGGGGAGGTGGGTGGCCCTTGAGGCTCTCAGAACAGGGCAGCACCATGGCCTACCCACACAGGGGACCAGAGCTGTGGGTCCCTCTGTCCTGGCCTGGAGTTGGTGGACAGGCTGCAGCAGCAGCCTCGGCCTCCCCTTCCTGACTCCTCCATGCCCCTCCCCACGCTGCTGAGCTCCCCTCTTCATGTCAAGGCCTGGAGGCTGTGATGCCACAAGGTGGGGCCTGGGAGGTGGGGCAGAAGTGACGGGGGCGTCTCAGCTCCGCAGCCTGGGGCCACCCTCTAGGGTCCTTGGCACCTTTCCCAACTCCTGGAAAGGAGTGGTCCAGCCCTCAGCTGGGGCCTCGAGCATCAGCACTGCTGGCAGGGAGTCTGGGGGCCTTCTCCACTCCTCCAGACAGTGCTGGCCTCAGCCTACCAGTCCTCTGGGCAAGATGCTCCCCGCCCCAGGCTCCACACCAGGCTGGGCGTGCGGCCCAACTCCTGAGAAGGAGGTTGACGGCAGACTCACTGCTCCTAATCAGTGCTCGTAAGGGTGGATAGCCAGCGTTTGTTGAGCTTTTACTACTTGGCTAGGCACAGCTCTAAAAGTTTTACCTATTATTCACTCATTTAATCCTTACCATGGCCCCAAAAGGCATGACATCTCCATCCCTCCTTCCAGGGGAGGGGGTGGATCCCCCAAGGTGACTCCGTAACTGGTCTTGGGTCCCACATTCAGAGGGTGAGGCAGCTTTGAACCAAGCCCCCTTCCCCAGAGTCTTATCCTTCTTCTCCCCTGGACTATCTGTCCCCTGTCAGGCCACTCACGTGAGGACGGCCACCTCAGGGCCACCTCTTTTGCCTGCATCTCCCTCCACGATTCCTGCCGGGAAACCACTTCCTGCCTGACATCAGCTAAACCGGTGATTCTCGAGTTTAAGCAGAGTCACCTGCAGGGCTGGTTAAAACACCAGCTGCCGGGGCCTGTCAGCGTTTTGACTCAGTTCAGTCTTGGTGGGGCTGGGAATTTGCCCTGTGCCACGGGGCAATGCCGATGTGCTGGCCCAGAGGCCGCACTTTGAGAAGCACTCTCTCTACTAGTGCTGCCCAGCAGAAATGTACTAGGAGCCACACAGGCAACTTCAGATTTTCTGGTAGCCCCATTAGCAGGATGAAAAGAAACAGGTGACATTAATTTTTATAATATTGAGTTCATATTCAGAAATTATCATTTTTAACAGGTAACAAATATAAAAATATGAATGTGATTTACACTTTTGGCACTAAATCGACGTAATCCGGTGGGTATTTTATACACACAGCACATGTCAGTTTGCACTAGCCATGGTTCAAGTGCTTGATAGTCACGTGAGGTCAGTGGCTACCACAGTGCATAGTTTTGTCCCAGGGAAGAGCCAGGTGGTTGGCCACGTGCTTCCCAGCAGCGCTCTCTGCTGGTGGCTCGCCATGTTGCCAGCCCAGGAAAAGGCCTGGGACCAGAGCCTCGGTGTGCTGGCTCATTATTCCCCCCCTGATTACAGGAGCGTTGGGAGGATCAGATGAAGAGTCCAGAGGGAAGGTACGGGAGTGTTCTGTTGACAGAAATCACAGGTTGAGCCATGGTCACATTGAGCCAGAGGTCACTGGTGTTGACCTGTGCACTAAGAATATTAAGGATCGCCCAGTCCTCTCATTAGCTCTAGCTGCACAGGCTCCCGTTCATAATTGTATCCTGAGGCTGCTCTATGCCCGCTCTCATGAGGCCCAGCTACAGCCAGAGCTGTTCAGGACCTAGCCCTGCCCTCCTTGCCCTCAAAGAACAATTGTTCGAGGTCCTCCCTTCAAACTGCCTCCAACCCCTGTAGCTTTCCCAGCTCCGGAGGGGCTGTGACCTACCCGCCTCCGTCACCCCCCGGCAGGGGCAACCAGAGGTCTCCTGCGCGTTCCTGCAGCTGCTCCTCACCGCCACAAGGGGTCGCAGTGCCAAGCCACCGTCTCCTAGCCCAACTGAGAGAAGCCATTCCAGGTGCCCGCGCCAGGACGGATTCCCTGGCTGCCGTCCCCGGGGCAGAAATCCCGTCTCCTCTGTACTTCGCGCTCTCTGTCACCCCGCAGCCCACATACCTCTGACAGTCATGTTCTGACGGTCACTGTCCTTGACAGCACCTGGGAAGGGGGTACATAGGCCTCTGTTTTCTGGTCCCTAAACCTCTCCTGGACTGGTCCTTGAGTGGGCAGGGACATGTCCCCTACTCAGAAACCCAGCAGCAGCATCTGTCTTTGGGCGCCCCTCACCAGTCCGGACGATCTTTATCTGGACTAGGAGTGGGCACATCATCCCCTTCCCATTCTCTGCTTGCACTCTGGGGGCCCCTGAGTGTAGAATTGGGAACTAAAAGGCCCAGCGCTGGCCTCTTCTGTACCCTCTACCAGAGCGGTTGGTACGGAGAAGCAGGTTATAAAGGGAGGGAAGTCTTGGTCATTATGGTTCAAAAACACCTTTTGGCCACGCCGGTTATTTCCTTTGACGGTGACTTTCCGGAAACATCCAGATTTTCAACCACTCCAACTCCAGGTTCTTTCGACTCACGTCAATGCCTCCCACCCGGCTTCCTTGGATTCGGGAGGATCCAGAAGCGCCGGAGGCTCCGCGCGAGCAGCCTCAGGCCCAGCCGAGCGCTCTTCATTCGCAGACACAGGCCTCCCGGGGTGCTGGTCCGTTGCCCCTGAGCCCCTCTGGGAGACCGAGGGCACTAAGTGTGGACAGGCCAAGCAAGGGAAACCAGCTTTGGGGGTTGGGGATTCCAAGGAGAGGGCTGGGAACAGTCGGCGTAATACAGAAATTTGGAGGCTGGGATGAGTTTCCAGGAGGGTTTTATGGAAAAAGAAAGGGACCTAGGACCGCGCGCGGGGAAACGCTATTTGGAGACGCCAAAGAAGGCGGAACCAGCCAGCAGGAGTTACTGCCGCCGCCTGAATAGCAGGCGCAGAAGAAACAGGGTTGCCAGGGACAACGCGTTCTGGGCGGAGCTTCTCTTGGATAAGAGCTTGAGGGCTGAGGGCGGAGCCTGGGGAGGCGGGAGGGGGCGTGGCCTTGGCGGTCTGAGCCAGAAGCGGGATTGTGAATGGTGGATACCGCAGGCTCCAGGCGGGGCCTGGCCGGGGAATTTATTCATTTGGGG
>PVKM010036709.1:0-14682 GCA_004027735.1 Carollia perspicillata | reverse complement strand
AAATCAAAAAACTATGGTACATTTATACAATGTAATACTCTGCAGCAGAAAGAAAGAAGGAGCTCCTACCCTTTGCAACTGCATGGATGGAACTGGAGAGCATTATGCTAAGTGAAATAAGCCAGGCAGTGAAAGAAAAATACCATATTACTTCATGTATAAGTGGAATCTAATCAACAAAACAAACAAGCAAGCAAAATATAAGCAGAGACATTGAAATTAAGAACAAAGTCTTTTGTTTTGTTTTTGACAGAGAGGGGAAGGGATAGAGAAAGAGAGGGAGAGCAACACCAATGTGAGAAAGAAACATTGATTGGTTGCCTCTTGTACACGCCCTGTCTGGGGACTGAACCCATAACCCAGGCATGTGTCCTGACCAGGAATTAAACCCATGACTTTTAGGTTTGAGGGATGACACCCAACCAACTGAGCCACAATGGCTTGGGTGGCAGTTGGTACTATCTTTGTTTTAAAAAGCAGATTAATCACTTCTTTGACAAGCCAACATAGCAGGACTGAAATCGAAAGAACAAATGGGCTCCATATGTAACATTTGGTATTACCTAAAACATACATCTTGCTTTGGCATCTCCAATCTTGCTGATGGTAGAAAAACCCTTACCACTGAAGGCAAATCACTTTCTTCTAGTTTAAGACTCTCTTTTAGGTAGTCATTTCATTTAATTTTCAAACTCTCAATGCTATATCAAGGGGTTTTTCCCTTCCCCCAAGATGATGTCTGCATGCAAAGGAAGGACAATGTATGGCGGCAGCAGCAGGACAAGGAACTTATGATTTTTCTTGGAGTATCCTGCATCTTGATGATTTATGGAGACACCCAGTGGTAATGTCTGCTGTGGTAAGGCCGTTTCCTAGTATGATCCCTCTGCAATAATCCAAACTCCTTTTGGTTTGTGTTCTTTGAACTTCCTTATCCTGCACCAGACCACTTCCAATTCATTAGTTCTCTCAGTGTCTTCTATCCCTTGCCACTCACAGGCTCTTGGCCATTGAAAATGTTATCACAGAATTATCTTCATAGATGTTTCTCCTGCTGATGCTGCTACACAGTGTTTTCAGTATATCATAATTTCTCTTTATGTATTAGAACATGACCATAAAAATAGACCATCACCCAGTATGTTCAAAGCTCTCTCAATACATATGCATAGATTTCTGTTGTTTGACCCTTTCAGAAATTGAGAATTTTCTCCCTAGTCTCATGTACTCAAAATATATCCCCCAGTACAGGAAATATTTTTTTTCTTCTTCGGTGGCAAATCCATTATATGACATATTCTGCATGCACTTTTAAATTGTGGTTAATAATCTTTATTGTCAGAGTTTCAAGATAACTCTTGCTATATAATAGCATTTAAAAATAGATTTAGAAATGTTCAGCTGAACCCAGCTTTGAAGATCATTGTCCTTCTATGAACTTAAGAAATTTAAGCTTGAAATCCAAACTGAGCAAAGATATATTGTTGAGATTTATTTTTATTTTTTTATTTTAAATATATTTTATTGATTATGCTATTACAGTTGTCCTGTTTTCCCCCCTTTATTCTCCTCTGCCCGGCATCTACATTACATCTCGCATTATACCTCCCCTTCATTCACGTCTGTGGGTCATACATAAAGTTCTTTGGCTTCTCTATTTCCCATATCATTCTTAATGCACCTTGTCCATTTTCTACCTACCATTTATGCTTTTTATTCCCTGTACCTTTTCTTTCATTCTCCCCACTCCCCCCACACTGATAACCCTCCATGTGATCTCCATTTCTATGATTCTGTTCCTGTTCTAGTTGTTTGCTTAGTTTGTTTTTGTTTTTTTTAGGTTCTGTTGTTGATAGTTGTGAGTTTGTTGTCATTTTACTGTTCATAGTTTTTGATCTTCTTTTCTTTAGATGAGTCCCCTTAACATTTCATATAATAAGGGCTTGGTGATGATGAATCCCTTTAACTTGACCTTAGCTGGGAAGCATTTTATCTGCCCTTCCATTCTAAATGATAGGTTTGCTGGATAGAGTAAACTTGGATGTAGGTCCTTGAGAAAAGACACTTTTGTTTTAGGTTGTATTTGAAGCCTCCACTCCACCCCTCCTCATTCTGACACATTGATCTGATGAGTGAGATGACACAAAAATTTTTATTGAAAAATATGAAATACACATTATTTCCATATTTACATATATGTCAGCTCCATTATATAAATACATCTTTCTCTTCAATTATTGACTACCTTTTATAGCATAATTTTGATGCATTAGACTGCCTTGTCAGTGTTAGTCACCAGATACCCAATACAGAGAGTTAGGAAGAAAACAGTCCTCATTTGTCAAGGAAAGTTTTTCAAAATGAACAGTAATATTTGGCATATCTTGGAATTTGTAGACACCTTGCAAAAGTAATAGAGTATATACTACCTCAAAGTGCTGGTGCATTACATGACACAGTTGTGTTTGATAATACATTGGAAGGGCATGTGAAGAATCACCTTAAGATGGCTAAGACAGCAGTGTTGAAACTCTAACTGGACAGAGATATGTAAACTAAAATTTATTGTTATTGCAATAATTTCTCACTCAAGTTTCTTCTGAATTGGTCCTATCATTAATGATATAGAAATCAACTAGTAGTATTTGAGAGTAAAGGAATGTAATACTTTTATACTTATCAAAGAGATGATTGATCCACAAGCATTTCTGAATTTGCTACATTACAAGATTCAGTGCCTTCTAACATTATTTACCTCTATAGTTCATAAATCTTATTTTCTTTATGTTACAGGTTAGAAACTGAAACCCAAGGATAAAAAATAAATCAAGTACTATGTATCTTGTAGAATTTCTGTGCTACAATTCTGCTGAATTTTTAATTATGAAATAAATATCTATATAAAGCATTCATGTTTCATAGTCACAATATCATAAGGACATCATACAGCCACATATTGTCATCCTAACTTTTTAAAGCTTGCAAGAGGCTGTAGAGAGCAGAAATTATTGTTCAGATAAAATGTGGTGGGGGTGAAAAGCAGAGAAAATATGGGGAACATTCAAATAGTTTTGAGATTAATTTTCAGCTTTGAGAGTTCTTAAATATAATGAATACTTTTATATAAATCTAGGTGTGACATTAATTATTTTTGAAAAATTACTTTATTGTGAGCTAGGAGATCTTGGTTCTCAGGTCTGAGACACCACAAAATAGATTGATTGACTTCATCAAGTCAGTCAAACTATTCTGGGCCTCTAGTTTCCTTATGGATAAAAATGGGAACACTATATAATCTCTAAGTGCTCCCCTAATATTTAGTGAGTCTATGAAGAGTTCATATCCCACAGATCTATCATGTCTCTACAAATCCCAGATGGAATCAATCACTAAATTCTGCTGACTATCCTAAATATTACTTTACTTTATCCATACCCTTCTATCCCGGCTGCCATTCCCCTTTTTGAGAGCCTAAATATCTTTCATCAGCCTCCTGATTGTGTTCACTGATTCTCTTGACCCCTTCAATATCCCTTCTTCAATGGTGCCAGGGTGGTTTTTCTAAAGTACTATTATTGGCATCATACTCTGAGGTTCCTCTATTGCTGTAGTATAAAGCATGGCTTTCATGATCTGGCTCCCCATTTCTTTCTCCTCTTGCTCCTCATTTTCAACAATTGATCCAAGTTGTTCCTATTATTTTCCTGCTTAAAAATTACAGAAATTATGTTATTATTTCCAGTGCCTAGTCTAGGGCCTGTTGTTTAGTAGGAGCTCAACAAAAGTTTGTAGACCATATTGAATAAATTTAGCTGTAAGTTTGGCTTTACAATGGCTATGTATCATGTCAATCACTCTCTCTCAGGCTTTTCATCTAGAACCCCTAGTATGGATAAGGTACCCCTCCTCTGTGCTTCATCAGCCCTACCCACTGACTCCTGTAGCAGCACTCATCACACTGGATCACAATTGCCTGCTTGTTTTTTTGTCTGTTCCTATAAACAATGAGCAACTTGGGAGCAGGACACAGGTACTAGTCATCATTTTAATCCCAATGCCTACAGCATGGCAGGTACTCAATAACTGAATGATTAAATAAATGAATGAATGGAAAAATGGTAAAAAAGAGGACTCAGCTATATTAATAAATGTCCTTTATATCACAATGGATGACACTTTTGTAAATACAAGAGGTTAAATGCCTTGTTTTAAAAAGAAAAAGAATATACCCTAATAGCAAATGTCCAGAAGAAAGGATCCCTTGGCCCTCAGAACTCTGACTTCAGCCAGTTGATCCACTGAGGTACTGAGAGAAGATAGATACATTTAATGACCACTGTGAGAGATTTCATCCCCAGAACAGGGAAAGGAAACAGTATTCCTTAAAGAATGGGGGAGAGCAGGAACTATGTGGCTAAGGCACCTTAGGAAATAAGGACAAATAATAAGAAACTGTCAGGCAGCCAAGACTGAGAACCAGTTTCCATTGTGTGTTTATGTTGATTTTTGGAAATGAGAAGGTATTTGTTTTACATGCTCTGGTAATTAAGCAAATAAAAACCTATATGACCCAAAAGTGAAGACTGATACATGAGTTCAATGAGAGCAGGGAAAATTACACTTGTGAAGGAAAAGATTCCATATGTTCTCCAATACCTAGGCACAACTGGGTGCCGCTTTAATGACTTTCCAAATGCACCCCGTTGCTCTTAAGTATTGAAGAACATATGGCATGTTTCCCCTTTAACTGTGAATTTCCTTGCTTTTGTCAGTTGGTGTCTCAAGCTTAATGTATTTTAATACAGCTTTTGTGGGTGTGAATACGGTCTGAAGTTGTTATTAGAGAGACCATGTTAATAGTATCTGCAGATGTTATCTCTTAGTCTTCCCCAAATATGCTGTGAAAATCTACATATAGAGGTCTAACTTTGAAATTGTTAATAAATGCCCTTCAAGAGTTTCCAAATTGTTCTTCTCAGCTCCAAACTTAGCATGGATGATAAATGGCTATTTAGTTGCCAATATAGCACAATATTTCAATTTCCTGCCTTCCCAAAGGTATTTGAAAGGTTGTACGAAGTTCATACTCACAGTATGTGTTGTCTACAACACTGTGATCTCCGACTGGCTAACTTTAACCAAAACCTTTTCAATTAACTCAACACATTCCTGGAAAAAAACAGCCCACTCTAAGCTCTGTACAAATATGTCTTTATTGATTTTCTTGGCAAAGACTCTATAAATTATGGTGAAATCTGTTCTTTTAGATGATGTAGAAAAGGAAACACTGTCTTTGTAAGGCAAACACTAAATGGACAGAATAATGATTAACATTTTATCTATAAAAAGTTACAAACTTAACTGTCTGTATTTTTTTCACAAAAAGTCTCTGAGTATGTTAAAGAAAATCTAAAGGAAAAGAAAAACAAATCCTCTATGACAGTCCTGCGACCCCTGCAAATCAAATTGTTTTCATTTTTTCATCCTCTTCTAGTCCCTGTTCATATGCATACATAATTTTTACATAATTATACTCCCATTGTGGAAGGAATTTTGTAAACAGTTTTTTTTATATTTAAAATTATGGCAATTGGATTCTAAAGACAGCTATATAACACATTCTTGTGGACAAATAGAGCAGAAAACTGAAACTCATATACTGAGATTTGCCAGATATCCAAAGCCCAGCATTTAAAAGTATAGAAAGGTCTCCAACTAGACTAGATTGGCTCATTGTTTCTTTCCAAATCCTCATTGTAGGCAGGAGAGCCCAGAAAGGGCTTCTTGTGATTGTTCCTTTATTCTGAGAGCCAGGCTTCCCAGAGAAAGAAGCCATTTAAGGCCAGTGTCCAACTCTACTGGGGACTTAATATTATCCAAATAAAAGAAAACAAAGCTGTTTTCTGGTGAGCTACCATTAGGCTAACTGCAGAATGAGCATTTCTGCACTGTATCACTTCTAGGAAACTATTCCTTTCTGTTGACCTAAGACATTATGCTTGCTACATCAAGGCTAAAGCTATAAAACTAAGGCTGCCCTGGCAGGTGTAGCTCAGTGGATTGAGTGTGGCCTGTGAACTAAAGGGTTGCTGGGCTTGATTCCCAGTCAGGGCACATGCCTGGGTTGTGGGCCAGGTCCCCAGTGGGGGCCACATGGGAGTCAACTACACATTGATATTTTTCTCTCTCCGTTTCTCCTTCCCTTCTCATCTCTCTAAAAAAAGAAATTTTATATATATATATATATATATATATATATATTTTTTTTTAAAGACTATGACTCACCCTGGCCACCATGGCTCAGCTGGTTGGAGTGTTGTCCAGTGACCAAAAGGTCATGGGTTCAATTCTCAGTTGGATGGGTTCAATTCTCAGTTGGGGCACGTACCTGGCTTGCTCTCTTGCTCTTGCATATTCTCTCTCTCTCTCTCTCTCTCTCTCTCTTTCTCTCCCTATCTCTCTCTCTAATAAGATAAACCTTTTTAAAAAGGGCTCATTTTAGGGATGGTGAATAGCAATGAACATACTAGTTAGTGTTACAGATAGAAATTATGTTAACTTATTAGAGTGACAGAGTGCCCAATTAAAGATTTATGCATGTAGTAAAACATACAGCCTAGTGGTTGTAACATTTTTTAAAAGTACATAGTATGTGAGTTTAAAACAACCATGTATTCCAGCAAAAATCCAAGCTCTGCTCAATATTTATTGGTTGACTAATGTAGTTTTTGTAGTTCACTTGAGGAAAAAATAAATATTTGATATTGTTTTCACAAAATTACAGTATTAGAGAAATTAAGCCCAAGTTTGTGGGTTCTCTAAGTCCATATCCTTGAACAAATTCTCACTGTTAATCCTTTGTAAGACTTAACATCAAGCAACCCCTTCTGGATAATCCTGTGTCCCTTCAGTTAACTATGTTGTTAGCCAGAATGTGGATGGCAGCTGTTATGCTAGTGTTTACCAATATCTGCAATATCAGATTTACTAGTCTTTCCTTAAAGAAATATGTCTCTTATACTATATTCTTTTTCATTTTGATTGAAAATGTAACTTGCTCTACTCTAGATTTATGGGCTAAGGCTAACTTTCAAAACTATTGTTTTGATAACATTATGGTGAACTGAAATGTACACAAGAATTGGTGAAACTTACAGACAAGATGGAATAACCCTATTAGGACATAATACTGCAGAAGTTTTTAAGCTCCTCTTTCTGCTCAAGTATCCTTAATAAAAGAGGAGTGTGAATTCTCCAGGGGCTTTGAGCAGTCTGTCACAAGTTTTAATTTCCTTTGAAGAATCTGTTTTTAGTCTTCAAAAAAATAGCCCTGGCACACGTGGCTCAGTGGATTTAGCACCAGCGTGTAAACCAAAGGGTCGCTGGTTCGATTTTTGTGTTTTAACATGTAGTCTGTCTTTGAAAATGATCCACATATGTTTAAAAGAATGTATATTTTGCTTCTTTGAGGTAAAATGCTCTGTAAATATCAATTAAGTCCATTTGATCTAGGGTGTTGTTCAGTGTCACAATATCCTAGTTGAAATTTTGTGCAGACGATCTGTCTATTGTTGAGAGTGGGTGTTGAAATCCCTTACAATGACTGTACTGTTGTTGATCTCCTTCTTAAAGTCCTCCAAGATTTTCCTTACATATTTCAGGTGCTCCAATGTTGGGTGTATATATATATTTAAAAGAACTATATCTTCTTGTTGGACAACCCCCTTAAGTATCATATAGTAACCTTCTTTGGCTCTTGTTATGGCTCTTGTTTTGAAGTCTATTTTGTCTGATATTACTGCCCCAGATATTTTTTCACGTCCATTTTCTTGAAATATTTTTTCCAACCCTTCACTTTGAGCCTGTGTAGATCTTTTGTTTTGAGGTGGGTCTCTTATAGACAGTATATAGGCAGGTCATGTTTTCTTATCCATTCAGCTTTTATTATTTGAGCTTTTAATCCATTTACATTTAAGTGTATTATTGATAGGTATTTATTCATTGTCTTTTTTCCCTCTTTGTTTCAGTGTTCTCTCTCTCTTTCTTCATCTTCTTAAAGCAGTCCTTTTACCATTTCTTCCAATGCCAGTTTGGTGCAAATATACTCTTTAGCCTTTTTTTTTTTTTTTTTTTTGGTCTGGAAAGCTCCTCATCTCACCTTCCATTAAATGAGAGAGTTGCTGGGTATAGTCTTGGTTGTAGATCTTGGTTTTCATTACTTGAAATATGTTGCGCCATTCTCTTCTGGCTTGTATTTTTTCTGTTGAGAAATTAGCTGATAGCCTTATCAGAGCTCCTTTGTATGTTACTAGCTGTTTCTACCTTGTTGTCTTTAAGGTTCTCTCTTTGTCTTTGAATTATGCTGTGTTAGTTATGAGTGGACCTCTTTGGATTCATCTCATTGGGGCCCATTGTGTTTCCTGAAATTGAGTAATTTTTTTCCTCATCATCTTAGGGAAGTTTACTGTTATTAGCTTTTGAAACAGGTTTTTTATCCCTTGCTCCTTTTCTTCTCCTTCTAGTATCCCTTCTTGTAATTATTTCTTATGTCTTGAAAACATTTGTATTTCGATCTGTATTTATCAGGATAATAGTGTTTGTAATAAGAAAATATTGTTATAGTTATATAGATCAAACTTACTTAAATTTATAGCATTTTATTTAATCTACACAACAGTCTTATGAGGTAGGAATTATTTTCTCTTATTTACTAGTTGAGGAAATCTAGACTCAAAGAATTAGCATAAATCATCTATGGCTATAGCTAGCTGGTGGTAAATCCAGGATTTGAATGCAGATCTTTTGACTCATCCACTACTTTTGCTATACTGTTCCTGTTTTCCTATTCAGAGGAGGAAGATAATTTTCTTTTCATATTTGGGTCTTGCCTTGACTTTCTGTCTTTGGAGATGTTATAACTATCTTCCTAAATACATCATTGATAGTGTAGACTGGGAATTAAAAACTCAGGATGGAATTTGAATTTTACCTCTACTACTTTTTAAATGTGAGAGTTATATCAATTAACTAAAACTCTTAGAATTTCAGTTTCCTCATTTGTAGAATGGAGACACTACTACCTCACACATAGGGTTATCATGAAGGTGAAATTAGATAATATCTGAGAATTATTTTGCACATTTATGGCACATAAAAGGAATTCTCATTATTCAGGTATTATTAGTATTACTGGATAAGTGTGGGAAGGGAAAAGTAGCAGAAGCAAGATATACACTGCCATAATTACTGTGGTAGTCCAAACATCAATTCCCCTTTGCTAGAATTACTCATATGTTCTAATATATGTGGTCTCTCTGCTTGGCCAGCTCTTTTAGTGTCTTTTGAAATCTATCCTAAGTTCATTTCTCTGAGAGGTCTTCTCCTACTTCTTTATCCCTTGTCAATTTGTCCCTTGTCTACATACCTATAGAATTACCATTTTTCAGACCATATAAATATGCACTTATATTTTTTATGGCATCAACTAGTTAATAGACTGACTGTTGTGACTCCCCAAAATTTGTATGTTGAAATCTTGTCTCCAAGTGTGATGGTATTTGGAGTTTGAGACTTTAGGAGCTGATTAGGTCATGAGGGTGGAACCCTCATCAGTGAGATTAGTGTCCTTATAAAAGAGTCCCCAGAGAGATCCCACTCCACTTCTACCATGTATAGACACAACAAGAAATCTGCAACCTCAAAGAGGGCCCTCATCAGAACCCAACCAGACTGGCACCCTGGTCTTAGACATCCAACCTCCAGAACTGTGAGAAATAAATGTCTGTGGTTTATAAGCTACCCAGCCTATGGTAGTTTAGTGTAGCATCCTATAATAAGACAGCTAGACTGTAAACTTTTTGAGAATGGTGGTTAGTTTCTAACAATGACTAACACAGGGCTAACAGAGAACAAAAAATAGTTACCTAACAAATACTTGTAGATTAATTTTCCTGGATCATTAGTAATAAATAAAAATTGAAAAGTAATAATACCATACATGGCATAATTTTATTTTTCAAATCACCTTCATAAGTATAATATTATGATAGCTTCATGATCCCCTGTGAGGATGGCACAGAGTATTTTCAGTTAATTTTCTGTGGCCACAGAACAGTGACAAAAGGCATTATTTGTTTTTTGTTTCATCCTGCTGTGGGTCTATATTTTCAGCTTTCTGCATTAGAGTTTCCTTAAGAATGTCCTGGCCAGTGTGGCTCAGTTGGTTGGACATCATCTTGCAGACTGAAAGTTCACAGGTTTGATTCCTTGTCAGGGCACATGGCATGGATTGCAGATTCAGTCTCTGGTTAGGGTGTGTGCAGGAGGTAACTGATCTCCTTGTTTCTCTCGTGCATCTGTGTTTCTCTCCCTTTCTTTCTCCTTCCCTTTTCCTCTCTCTGGAGTCATTTATATATTTTTTAATTTAACATTTTCTTAGGAATAGATCTGTCTTTAACTAGGCAAACAGAAGGATTTGATGGTACAGTCTTTAACTTGCATCATATGTAAAATGTCAGGGTCTACTTAAAGGAATCTTCAAGCAAAAGATCCATCAAAGTAACTTGGGCAATGACTCAGCCTCAATATCTCTTGTACAATGGAGGAGATCTTTAAGAGTCTTTTCAGATATCCTCTTCTGTGACTTAGACAATGTATTAGTTAGAATAATGCCACCTCCTGTAACCAATAAACACCAAAATTTCAGTGCATTAACAGTGTGAAAGTTTATTTATTGGTTACATGGTAGTTCAATATGGGTGTGCTTAGTCAGTAGCAGTAATGATTGGGCTGTGCTCTGTGTATGCATTTAGGGACCCAAGCAAGTGGAGGTTCTGACACCTTAAATTGGGGATATCCAATGTTGCCCTTGGTGTTAACATCCAGCAGGTGGAAAGGGAAAGGGCATAGAGGGTTTTGCATAGAAGGGCTAGGCCTGGAAGTGTTGTGCATAATTTTGTCCACTTCTAATTAGCTAGACATTTCTATGATTACATTTAAGGGAGGTTGGGAAATGTAGTCTAGCAGGGTGCCAGAGGAATAAAAAGAGAACATGCATATTGATGAAGTAGTCTCTGCAACATAATAATTAACATTTGGGGATACTTCTGTTCCAGGCTCTGTGCTATATGCATTTGTATGCATTATCTCTCTTAAGCCTTGCAACCCTAATGAGGTGAGCACTATTTTAGCCCTGTTTTTCATATGAAGAAACTGAAATTCAAGTCATTCAACAACTGAGTTCTAAAGTTGTACTTTGAACTTTGGTTTAACCACAGGACTAGATCTCTTAACCTCTGTAGTTTTGTAACTGTCCTGTATGATTATTTTATATTGGAATATATTCTACTGAGTTCTACCCTAATGTAAATAGATCATTTTGTAAAAGGCTTTCTTTAGTTCTGTGGGTGTTTATATCATATTATAGCTGGCCAACTTCCCAGTCATATTTCAACTCTCCACAGGTGAGCCTTCAAAAATGTCTGTAGATGAAATATACTGCTTCAAGCAGATTCTTATCCATGGTTTCTCTTGGAACATTGTCCACACAGGGTATATAAAGTGTTTATGAACCTAAGGAATGACGATTGGAAATGAGGTTGGAAATCTCACAAGCTACCTCTCTGATGAGGTTTGCAGTTCCCTTTGAGTCACATGGGACACCATTCTAACTGCACTCTTGTGGTATTGAGAAAGTTCTGCTTTGGGTTTTGGCCATCATCAGAATGCTGGGAAGTGATGCATTCAGAGATGCAAATTAGCACTGCTATTTTGCTAAGGCTATAAAGAAGCCAGACTGCCTGAGGTCAGGAGCCTCAAACACTGAAGGCAACTGGCCTTTCAGGTGCATGGTTTTCAGAGGAGTAGAATGTACCTGGAGAGAGCAGAAACATGGTTATATGAAAACTCCTGTTCTGTGAGAGGGGAAGGCTGTGACAGACTTGCATTTCATATCAATTAACCAAAGATAGTGGCCTGACTCAGAGGGTTAGAATCATCCCATCAGGCTGACCAATGTGGGAGAAAAATATATAAATTCAAAGACTTTTTAATCTGAATTGCTTGTTTTTCAACCTGTTATTCTGGTATCTTGTAAACATACTCTGTTTTTCCCTCACACAGTTTCATCCACTCCAACTTTAAATTCTAAGAAAAACAACTACTCTTTTAATTAGTTCTTGTGGCTTAGACATAATATGAAATTTAAGACATTCTTGCATTCCCCTCCCACTTCTATCCTGCCCCGCAGGCTAAGTTGTGAGGCCTGTACTGGAAATGGAAATTTTCTGTTTGCTGTTTAAATAGGGAAAGCAATTTCTAATGTAAATGTGCATGGTGGTTCCTCAATACAGACAATAGAGGTGGCTGTCTGTATCAGGGAGCAGAAAGGGGCACATCAAATTCTGGTGCTGTTCAGTTTATTTCATTTATTAGGACTTCAGGCCTCAACAGGCTTGAACCATTTACTAAGAAAAAGTTTGTGATGGTGATAAGTCAATGGAGGTCAGCAAGAAGGCCTCAGGCACTATTCTAGGAGCTGGACACATAGAGATGCAAAAGACATGATTTTTCTCTCAGGGATCTCCTAATCTGGCAACAAAAGGGGTTGCCCTTAGGCATTGAAGACCTAGGAAGGGAGTAATACCAGGGTGACCTATTGTAGTAAATTTCATAGAGCAGTAAAAGGCACAATAACAGCAAACAGAATTGTCCCTAGGCATTGAAGACTTAGGCTGTTGAAGAAACCAACTCTAGAGTCACTTATGGTAGTGAGTTTTATAGAGCTGAGCTTCAAACATAAACCTCTCCACTAATTCTCAAACAAATTTATGAAAACTATAGTTTAGAAAATAAGGTTCTTTTCTCTTCACCAAAAAGTACATCATTCCTTTCATGAATACTTACTAGATATTACTATGAGCCAGAGATTGTGCAAAAGCCATAATGAGAATTACTTGTGACATTTATAGGGATGGGAGATAGGGAACAAGTGGATAAATAAATAATGTGGTGAGTGGAATGATGGAGATATGCACAGGGTATTATGGGAGCATAGAAGAGAGAATTTTGGAGGTGTGAGCCTATAAAGAATCTAAAGGAATAAGTAGGAATTAGCCAGGAGAAAGGACACAGCAGATGGGTGGCAAGGACATTCCCACTGAAGAGAATAGTAGAAGTATGAAGATAAAACTGTAATAAAATACTGAAAATCCTTCAATGATTCCATTTTGTTAAATTAATTTTAAATTAATATATTTCTGATTATGAAGATAATACAGATTTTTTATATAAGATTTGGGAATTACAGAAAAGGTCACAATAAAAAGTAGAAATCACTTTGAATCCCTTTGCTCAGAGAGTACCAACGTTAATATCTTGTAAATTTTTTTCTTCCATATAACAGTACATTGAGATCATTTTCTTAAGTCATTATATAATCATTACATTATGATTGTTGGTGTGGCATAGTAGTCCATTGGATTAATTTAACTGAGCCCCTATTGGTGTTTGTTTAAATTATTTATACATATTCACAAATATAAATAATGGTGTAATTAGTGTCTTTCATAAACATGATGGCATAGGGCTTAGGGGTAGGAACTGCTTGGTTTTGATTTCAAGCTCTGTAATCCCTGGACTAATTATTTAACTTCCATGTGTCTCCATGTCCTCATATGTAAAATGAGGATAAAATAGTACTAAACACAGGAAGTAGTGATAATTAAATGAACTAATGCATATAAAATTCTTAGAACAGGGCATAAAACCTAGTAAGCACTCATGAAGTATGTGCTATTATTGTTAACTTTGTAAAAGGATTGGCAAAAGTATGATTACAGTTATGATAACACAAAACAGTGTGTTCTTGTATTATTATTTATTTATTTATTATTATTTATTATTATTTACCTACTTTTGCTCACCCCTGTATATTTTTATCCTGAGGATGAAGTCTTGGAAGTAGGACAGTAAGAATGAATATATCTATTTTTAAGATACCTAATGCACATTGCCAAATTGCTCAACAGAAAAGGCACATTAATTTATCATCTTATCAGTAGTCCATGACAATGCCTTTTGTCTGAAACTACCTAATTACTGGTCCTGCATCTCTGTGTACAATGGCTCCACAGGACAAGAACTATATCTAATTCATCACTGTATCCTAATTACTTAATGCAGAGTCTGATAGGTAACAGTTGCTTAATAAATATTTGTGAAATTAGTGACCTATGTTAATTCTAGATATTTTTATTTTAAAGTTGTGGCTTATTTTTAAGCAAATACTTCTCCTGAGTTAATCATTTAATTTTCAATGTTGATTATGGCATTGTTTTGTAAATGCATTTTATTGATTATGTTATTACCACTGTATTACCATGTAAAAATGCTATTACCATTTTTCCTGCTTTATTCCACTCCACCTTGCACACCCTATCCCACCCACATTCCCCCTTCTGTTAGTTCATGTCCACGGGTTGTACATATAAGTTCTTTGGCTTCTACATTTCCTATACTATTCTTAACTTACCCCTGTCTATTTTCTACCTACCATCTATGCTACTTATTCCTTGTACCTTTCTCCCCGTCTCCTTCCCCACTAATAACCCTCCATGTGATCTCCATTTCTGTGATTCTGTTCTTATTCTAGTTGTTTTTCTTAGTTTGTATTTGTTTTAGGTG
>PVKM010036708.1:0-14723 GCA_004027735.1 Carollia perspicillata | reverse complement strand
AATGAAGAAATCTGAATTAACCCCTGCGTTCCCCTGCATTCTGCTTCTGTATCTCGCTTCTGTCACGTAGCCATGTAGAGATAAAGTATATAAGCCCGGTAACCCCTTTGTTCAGGGCCCAGAATTTGGAGTTGGACTCCTCTGGGACCATGCATGAATAAAGGATTGTGCTCTTGGCCCCTCCAGTGTCTGGTCGTTTCGATTTTCTGTAACAAGGGGACTAAAAGGTAATGTTAAAAATACAATAAGGATTAAATTTAAAAAATAATAGTGAAAATAAAAGCAGTTAGACATTCTGGAGTGATTGTGAGACAATCTGATATAATTACTAAGTTTTATAATTTTTGGGAAAAAGATAATGGTGTCACTTTTGGTCACTGGGCTCATTCAATAGACATTCAGTGTGCATTTATTGACCACCAACCACATACAAGGGCTGTTCTATTTATTTCTATTTACAGAAATAAATAAGCCAGTCATAGTTTTGATGTATGGAACTTACAAGTTAACACTATGACTTTCTGGAAAAGCAGTGGTAGGAGGGGCAAATTCTACACTTATTTATTTCTACTGTAAAGCTAAGAGGGAGTTTTTCAAGCTTTAAAGTTGAATCACCCTCCTCCTTCCTGCCAGCCCTCTACACACTTTTTAGAAAAAGTACAGAGAACCCCAGAGGTAGCTAATACAATAGCAAATGTTGTTGGAAGCCTAAGTCTGTTAGTTAAATTTCCCCAGCATAGAAAACCACAAATATTCGTTCAAAGTGCATGCATGTAGTTCCCTATCAAAGCAAAATTTTGTTTCCTGGGGCAGAGCTAGACTGAATTCATGAACGTGGGGCTAATCCTGAAAGGGAAGGACTAAGTTTCTGTTGCTGGAAGAAGTCAATGGGCAGGTAGAATACAGTACCCATGGAATCAACAAACACTTAAGTTCACAGAGTTCCTAGGGTTACCGTGGTAAACAAGACTAAGTGGCTCCCTTATGAATTTCATAGTCTAGTTGGAGAGGTAGATAATAAATGAGTGCAAGTAAATAAATTTTACAGTTGCAAGTAAGGTGGAGGTCTGACAGAGGTAGGCTGTGTTTTAGATAAATTAACAGCAACAGGGCAATCTGAAGAGCTGGAATTTAAACCAGACCTGAACGGTATGGAGGAGTGAGTCATGCAAAGGTCTCCAGAAGGGTTTCAGGCAGAAGGAACATCATGGATGAAGCAAGAGATCCAGTGGGACAGGCCAAAACTGAGAGGTTCAAGGAGCAGGGGACCGACTGACATAGCATATGCCCGGTTGCTATTGAGCCATCTGGCAGTATCTGGAAAGAAAGGATTCAGTCGGCTGTTTAAACAGAATTATGTACAGCTCAAAGCCAGAGCACTGAGGAAAAACTGATACTATGAAATCTGTGTAAATTCTTCTTCCATAGGTAAAGACTGATCCTTGAGATGTGGGTCAAACTGAGCTGACTGGTGAGGTCCACCTGCTGCCTGGAAGACATGGAGGCCCCCAGGCACGAAGGCTCTGACAAGGTTAACTTTGGAGTCCACTGGTTTTCAGAATGGAGGGGCAAGTAACCTTATTCTATGGGATGAAGGTAGAAGGTGATTGTTTCCTCCTCAGCATAAGCTGCCATCCTGGAAATGTACTGGGATACTAGGTGTTTTAAAAGCTTTAGCTACAGCATTTTGGAATGGAGTTAAACTGAAAAAAAAATCACAAAGCTATCCAAAGTTTTCTGTTCTGCAGTCGGCAGGTGAGAATAATCCAATGTCCCCAAGTGTCCCATGGTCTCTCAGGGTTCCATAATAAGCAGAAATCCCAACACCATTTGATTCACACCTTTACCTGCATGCTAATATCAAGATCCTCCCACTTTTGGCTCCTGAGTTTACTGCAGGGCTTGGTGATTCTGTTGGAGGAAAGTGCTATGTATATTCACGTGATGGAGACCGTCAATTTGGAGCAAGGCCTGCTTGCTGCTTTCGGTGGTGTGAAATGTTTTCAGATTCTTCTTCTTTCAGGATACTGTGGACAAAGGGTAGGGCTGACTCTCTGTTTTACGATGTGATTTTTGCCATCTTCTCTCCCAAGAATATGATGTCTTTTGCTTTCTCTCTGATACCCTGGTCTATTCTCTAAAACTGTGGACATTTCTTCAAGCATGAATTGCTTTCTGGCTCTCAGGAGTGGGGACAAACCCCCATTCTTTGCTCCCATCTTCAGCTGGTTCACATGGTCTGGTCCAGAGTCTTCACCTAGTACTTCAGCAGACCCTGTCCTTCTTGGATACCAGAGATTTCCCCTTGGTCTTCCCATGGAGTCATCTTTCAGTAGCATCAATAGAAGTTCACCGAAGACATTACTGACCTTTGAAGTCTTTGACCTGCCTCTCAGAAATCTTTTCTCTCCTGTGTTTCTCATAGCTCTTGTCTACTTCTCAGTCTATGGACAATGCTCTGCACATTACGTGGCTCTGTGGAACTTCACCCCAGACTTGTGGTCCTCAGTCAAGCTTGGAGGCAAGTAGGCTTGGCAGAGGCTAAATTGGCTCACTTAGTCTAGTTCCCTTTTTTTCTGGGTGCACAGGTAAACTGTATTTCCCAGACTCCTCTACCATTAGTTGTGGCCATGTGTCTGAGTCCTATTCAGTTGAATGTAGCCCATAAAAATTTCCCATGAGCACTCTTCTAGCTTATGCTTTCTCCACTTACCAGCTGAATGAAGAGTATTCTAATGAATTAAGATGGGGATTCATGAAATGAAGGAGTCTGGGTCTTACCAACCAGGAGAATTTAGTGGACTTTCTATGAATAAGAAGTAAATTTTCATGTTGTTGGGCAACTCAAATTACAGAAGTTGTTTGTTATAGCAGCTAACATTATTTACTCTAAATATAGTTGGTCACATCCCTGTCTTAAGGTACTGACCCACAGACACATACATCTTCCCAAACTTCCCTTAGATCCCAGACCATGCTGATAAGTCTGTGGCTCACTCCCGAGAGGCATTGGATCGAATGAGGAGCGGATGTATAGGAAGCAGAGGCCCGTATTTCCAAAACCGAATCAGTGATGTTTAACATTTAGGGAGCGCTGGCCAAGTGATAGTCATCATGTTGAAAAAAAAAAGGCAGACTTACTGTTAGGCTATTAAAGATGAAGCTTGGGGCCTCTCACATGCACAGACCCTTTCCCAAGGTCATAGGAGGGGCCTTAGCATGTTCTCCTGGTCCTATGTTTTTATAACATTTACAAATTTTTACATAATGGAAAAATTTGTATGAGGGTATATATGCATAAACTATAAGCCCCATCAAATCTAGATGCAGGTTTAAGGCTGAGATCAAACCTGCATTTTCAAAATGTCATTTTCATAGCAACTGTGCTATAGCTACCATTATTTTTCAGAGAAAAAATGTGATGCATGAAGATTTTAAGTAACTTGCCCCAAGTCACCCAGCTCTGACTTGTTGGGACCAGAATTCAAGTATAGGCTTCAAAGCCCAAGCCTTCTGCCACTCTATGGAGTCTCTAGTCTGTGGGTCACATGCACATGGGCAGGGAAACCAAACCAGGAAGGAAGCAGGAGTGGCAATGTTTAGCCTATATCTTTTCGTCCCTCCCTTTGGGCCCACCCTAATTTCTTCAGTCCTAAATAAAATGGACTAGAGATTTTTTTTGGGGGGGCTACATTAAAATGTTAACTTTATACAATAGGAAGCACATAGGATTTAGCATCAGACTTGAGTGTCAGAATAAGGAAACAATGGGATGTAATGGCACAAATTTTGCCAAGAGATAGCTAGAGGTAGCAGCAAGCAATTGCATCAAACAATGGATGGTTGGCTGTCAAAGGCAGTGGAACAGCTTCAAAACTCATTACTGCCTCAGCTTCCTGAGGATCACATGGGGCCAAAGAACTGGAAGATGTGGAGGATAAACAGGCAGTCTCAGAGAGAGGGATTAGAACATGCAACTCTAGATGAGCCTTCAGGGCCAGCAGTGCCTCAAGGCTAGTGGGCACATTCCCAGCTGTTACCTATGTGGTGGTTTTATCCCCAACTAATACACCAGCTGGCGGGTGTTTTATTTCCTTGTTGACTTTTTTGCTGCTGCCAGGGGAGTCTTAGTAACTGTAAACAAAGATTTAGAACACTAATAAAGTGTCAGGCACCAATGTGTTTGACTCTGTGCTGATACTAAAGTCAAGAATCCTGTGGATGAGCAGCTAGTGTGGGAAGACCCCAGCCACACAGGCTGGTGGGGAGCAAGAGGAGGCCAGGAGCAGGGAGGTGGGGTGAAAGAGAAAGGGGTTGGATTGCTGAAGTACCCAGGTTTAGAGCCCAACTTAGGCACTTATAGCAGATTCTGTTGGTTGGGCAGTTGTCCCCACCCACCAGAATCTGCTGGGTGTTGACCACTAAGGACTCACAAAGGCCTTCCTTCCCAAGAAAGGCCCTCAACTGATGCCTAGGAGGTTACAACCCCATAATTCTCTCCCCTGTGAGGAGAAACTTACAGCAATGACTGACTGATACAAGGGTACCGAAGGCCAGCCTCTTGTCTTAAGATGGGGACGATTGTGTCAGCAAAGTGATTTATGTTCCAGAGCTTTTCATGAATCAGCCAGGTTTATATTTTACCTAAGCACACATCTTTGCTTGGCTTCTTATCCTGTCTGCTTTCCTGTCTTAGATGCTTCTCCTGAGAGTCCTCCCTCAACACACCACAATCACCTGATTTTCCTTGTCTTGGGGAACGTCTTCCTGCTTCTGGGGAATCTGACCTAAGATAGCACTGGGGGAGTTAGGCCCCCACTGCCACAGCTAATTCTGGCAGGAAGTTGGCAGAGCTTTAAAGCAGGAAGTCCCCTAAGATATGTATTTAGGGCAAATTGTCTAGCTATGTGTATGTATGGAGAATTGAGAGTAGAGATTGCAGACATTCTGAGGAGTGGGAGTCAGCTCCCAGGGATAACAAATGGGTAGAGAGTGGATGTCAGATCTTTAACCAGGAAAGTACAAGCAGAGAACTCAGCAAGATAACCAAAGACAAACCCATTACTACAGCTGGGGTCAGCAAAGCCTGGGAAGAAAATGCCTGGAAAGAAAATGCTGTAACTTGTAGGATGCTCAGAGGTTCAGGGCTCATGTCTGGCTCACCAAACCCTTGGTCTATGGGTGGCAATACCTAGATAGTTATTGGACATGTGAATCTGGGCAAGTTAATCTTCTCTAAGTCTCGTTTTCTTCATCTGTAAAATGGCATGTGACATGCATTCAAGAAGCAGTAACTATTTTATTAATGATGTAAATTATTATTCTAAGCCATGGTGAGTAGGGGAATTCTTGCCGGCTATGTGGTGGACCTGAATTTCTACATAAGACTCACATGTAGATCCAGACTTAGAAAGCAAAGAAATGCAAAGCTATGGGGTACAAAGTTGGAAGGGGGAGAATAATGGCCATGATGATGCTTGTATGGCTGCCCATGGTTTGCATCTTAAGGCCCAGAACCCTAAGTTGTCATTTTTGCATCTTCAGAACCAGTCTTAAGAGAAAGAAGGAGAGAGAGAGGAGGCGAGGGAGAGGCAGAATGAGATGAAGGGACAGCTGTATGCCAAGAATTCTCCAGACTTTATCATTATTCAATGAGAATTGGACCCAAGACTGTTGGGGACAGCAAGTTGGCCAACTATTGACCCCCAAGTCTGAAATTGCAAGAGAGTTTTTCTTTAGCTTGGCAGACACTACATTTACAATGCCAGATTCCCAGGGCCTAGATCAAGCTGGAAATTCCCAAAGACAAGAACATCAGAAACTTGAATTATTCTTTCCCCAGGACAACAAGCAGGCATTCTCTACTGTTTCTCTACTTCCAGTACAGAGATGTATGGCCTTTTAAATTTTATTTTTCTTATTTTAAGAGCAATTTCCAAGAAGGAGACCCTGAGATGGGAATTTACACACAAATCAATGTATTGAGGAAGTTCTTTTGAGGAAAAACTGGCTGTGAAAAGCAGGACAAAGAAGGGAAGAAGCCAAGCTGAGATCCAGCCTCCGCCCAATCCCACAGGGCAGGTTGGAAATGTAAATCCATGGCAAAGAAGCTGGTTTTTCATTTTCCTTCCCCAGTCAATCATTGGATAAGGGCTACCATTAAGGAAATAAAATTCCAGGAACTTTTGTCTCTCAGTAGCCACCCTGTTAGCCCAGGTACAGTTCTCCATAGAGCATCACAGAGATGGACAATTAGAAGCAAAACACTTAGAGGCTCACAAAGAAGTCAATGAAAGGTACACTGAAAAGGTCAAAGGGACCCAAGGGAATCCGAGTGGAACACAAGTGGATAGGTTACCACCCTTAAGATTATTTTAATAGACTGAAAAAAGGGATAGTCATTTCTGTAAATACGGAATTCATTCCATATGTTTTACTGTTATAAAATGGAGAGGGCAGGGGATTTAGAATTAGATGATGTAGTCGTGACTCTGACTCACACAAACTTTGTGAGCTTGGGTGAGTGACCCAGCTTCCCTGGGTCTCAGTTTCTACATTAATAGAATGAGTTTATTATTTTTGAGCTTCTTAATATAAATTGATATTTTCTGCTGGGTCTATAGGATATGTGTGTTTTAAAGCCTTGAACAGTAGGACAGGTTTTTCTATTGTGTCTTATAATTTTGTCATTTTTTTCTTTGTATTTCAAGCCATAGTGTTAGCCATTCAAATATACAACTGTTCCTTTTTCCATCAAGTAATGTCTCATTTTATGCTTTCAGATCTGAATTCAATTTCTTCTGACATTAATATTGCTGTAGCAGCAATATTACTGTGACTGCCTTATTTGTTTTTTCCAATTCTTTATTTTCAACCTTTCTGGATGATTATGTTTTATGTATGTCTATTATAAACCACATATGGTTGGATTTTTAAAAACCTGGTCTGATAATCTTGTTTACAGGCAACTTGAATTTCTTTACATTTATTTTAATTACCGCTCTATTAAGATTTAGTTACATGGTCTCATTTTATGTTTTATACCTACCATTTTATTTTGCTTATCATGCTCTTAATTTGCTTCTTTTTCTACTTTTCCTTCTTTCTGTTTGATAGTTTCAAAATATTAAAATATTTACATAAGTATAAAAATATTTACAAAGTTTAATGTATCTCTACCCTCTTCCCAAATAACCCAAGTTAGTATGCTTTAATCACTTGCTGAACACCTTAACTTTCTATATTTTTCTTGGTATTATTTGAATTACCTCTAGTGATGTGAACAATATCATTCTTTTTAAAGAGTCAATAACAAATTAACTTTATCGACATAATCTACTAAGTTTTGCATCAACTATTGTTTCTATACTCCACTCCATTCCTTCTGTTTCTCAGGGTGTTTTCTTCTGCCTGCACTACATTCTTTAGTAGTTACTTCAGTGAAGATATGTGGGTAATGATCTCTTTTACTATTTTTATTTCATCTACAGTGATTTTTTTTCTAGTTATTGATTTTCTTGCTTTCTTTGCATTATTTCCTCATGTTATAGAATTTTATGACTGAATGGAGGCTGAGTTCTCTCCCCCCGCCCATGTTTCACTGTCTTGCAGATTTATATTTGGTCTATTTTTCCATCACCTCCTGAGACCATTTAGTTCAAAACCAGGTTTTATATTGGTATTTCAGGGCTTCCAGCCTACACATATTGGAGTTATTACATGTACCGCACCAGCAGTTAAGCCAAAGTCCAGATTGAGAGACTTTATTTCTTACAGCTTCCTGCTATACAGGTTTATAGAAATGGCAGCTCAGACAGTGATTTTAAAAGCTTATTTCACCCTCCTTCGATGGTTCAGTAAGCCTCTCACTTGCTTCTCAAACAGTAAGTTTAAAGGGTGAGTCTCTTGCTCCCTGGGGGACACTTTTATTCTTGTTAACTCATGGGACCCCAGATTTCTCCATTTGAGTTTGAGTCTGAGAACTCAATCTCAGTTAATTGCTTGTGTTCACTTCCATTTCTTGTCTTCAGAGATATTTATCTCAATTTTAACAGTGATTTTGTCATCTTAAATGTATCTCTTTAGGTGTTGTGTATATCAATCAGCTATTGCAGAATAACAAAGCATTCCTAAAAACTGAGTGGTTTACTATAATAGTCACTTATTTTCACTCACATTCCTGGGGTTTGACTGGGGTTTGGCTAACCTGGGGTGGGCTCAGCGGGGCAATTCACTTCACACTGCAGGAAATGAGATGGGGGAATGAAAATTCTGGTGTTTTTATCCTCTTGCTATCTAGTTACCTACTGGTGGCCCCCACTCCCCATTAGCTAAGAGCTAGGGTACCACTGGTGAGCCCATACATATCAGTGCCCTGGGGCCTAGATCTAGGTAGAGAAGATGAGAGGTATCAACAGAGACTATCTAGCACATGGCCCAAGGGGAGTCACAGTCAGGGACTCCCTGGGAGTCACTGGGAAGTCCCTGGGAGTCACTGGGAAGTCCCTGGGAGACATGGGGTATGTGTAAACAGAACACCAAGACTCACAAGTCTCAAAAAGGGGTGGTCACTCAAGACAGATTTTGAAAAAACAGTTTTGGGGCTTTTGGAAATACAAAACTCTTAGCTCAGTTGGAAGATACAGAAGCAGAGAGGACAGAGTACCTCCATGGAAGGTTGTCTTGCACTTAAAAAATTAACATTTCCTTTGGACTTTTTATTACTTAGGTTTCATTAATCTAGTCTTTTGTACTGAAAAAAATGAGAGAAAGGTAAATTTTTCCATTCAATGGACGCTGGAATAGCAGTCAGGAAAGTTACTGTGTTCCAGCTCTGCGAATGTCAAGTTTTGTGACCTTGGACAACTCATGTGTCTTCCTGAACCTTCAATTTCCTCTTGCAGATAATGAGGAGGTTGAATCAAATGCCTTCACAACTACTCAATGTTCACAGGTTATAGATGAGATTAATAAAACTTGAAGTTTTTTTTTTACTTGAGAGAGAGAGAAGAGAAAGAGACATTGATTTGTTTTTTCATTTATTTATGCATTGAGTTGGTTGATTCTCATATGTGCCAACTGGAGATCGAACCTGTGACCTTGGGGTATTGGGACAACACTCTAACCAATTGAGCTACTGGGCCAGGGCCACTTGCAGTTTTTTAATTAAAAAATATTCAACACCGACTGCCTATGTTCTGGTCTCTTTACTGAATCACTCAAACTAACGGAAATTTTGTGAAAGAATTTTGTATTTTCTATCTTCCCTATCATGATTCTTAAATCCAATTTTTTAAATGACTCCTAGGCAAAGGAAAGCCAGCCCTTGTAGCCACCCATCGTAAAACATGGCTTCATAATGTTAAAATGAAAATGCTGAAGCCTGTAAATTTAGATTTCCAGCATGCATTCTGATTTCCTGGCCCCATGGGCATCCCAGTAATTAGAATTATGCATAATTTACCTACTTCTATTTTCTAAGAATTTGTCAGTTTTAAGGTCTGAGTTTGACAATTTATTGGTTTGTCCAGTAGAAAAAAATTGGGGGCATCTGGGGCTAGAGTCCTTAATGTGTGTAGTTGGGGCCATTGATGTGAAGCTGCCTCCTATTTATAACTGAACAAGCTTAATTGTTGCTTTTCAATCTAAAGAGAAAGGCTCTGTTTACTGCTGCTTTTAATTGTAGCAAGCTGGTGAAAGAGCATGCCGGGCCTCTTCAGTAAAGGCAATTCAATAAAAGCATTTTGTCAATAAATTATTATTGCCATCATGAAAACCATGCACGGCATTCAAATATAAAGCCAGCAGCAGCTCAGCTTCTGTGATGGACCCAGAATAATGCTTTTACATTTTCTCAATTTATTCTCTTTTTCTCCTGTTTTCATTGATGGTTATAGCTCATAATGGTAATATGGATTTTCTTAATCTCTAGCCTTCATATTAAAAAGGAAAATCTGAATTCCCTGTGCAGTGCTGAGACACGATTGTGCCTAGAGCCATAAAAAGTAAAGATCACCAGGAAAAACAGAAAGTCAAACCCTTTTATTTGTGGGACTGGTTGGAAGAGGATCATGGTGCACACCAGACCTTTGTGTGGAGAGATCTTTTAATAAAGCTCTTCTCAAATGTTTTCTATCAAATGCATCATATTGTCTTCAAATTTCTGGGGATTGAATAGTATAAGAATCCAAAATCACAAACCCAACAAACAGTGTTTGATGGGAGAAAGCTCCAGAAGGAAGTCCTTTTGTGTAGGAAGGTAGGAATAAGTGGAGGATTGTAATTTTAAAAAATGATCATGGAAATATTTTTAAAACCACATGTTCTTGCTGCCTTGCATCAGTCTGTTTCCCCTTCCCTTGAACCTGGACAGTGATTATGAATGTTTTGCATTGTGGAATGCCACAGAAGTAATTTTGAGTGACTTTTGAGATCCGAAAAGGCACTATGTGTCCACTCTCTTTCAGGAAGCTTCGTCTTGGAACACAGCCACCACGTTGTGAGGAAGCCCAAGCCACGTGGAGAGGCTCCATGTAGGCGTTCAGGTGAGGTCCCAGCTGACATCCAGCAGTGACCTGTGAGTGAGACGTGGAGCTGTGCCCTAACAGAGCCTCCGTTTGGTTCGGGAGTCCCACTTTTCTTTCTTTCTTTTTTTTTAGTTTATTCTTAGAGGTGAAGGGAGGGAGAAACAGAAGGAGAGAAACATCAATGTGTGGCTGCCTCCTGTGCACCCAGCTCCAGGGAACCTGGCCTGCAATCCAGGCATGGGCCCTGACTGGGAATCAAACCGGCATCTCTTTGGTTCACAGGCCGATGCTCGATCCACTGAGCCACACCAGCCAGGGCACAGTGTCCCACTTTTAGGTAGCCTGTGTGACTCAGAACAATCCCCTCAGCTTCAGGAACAGATCTGACTGGAATAAATCTCACCCCCTTGCCTGTAATTGGTTTATAAAAAGTCACGTGACCTGGTGCTGGCCAAGCGATGAGAGGTTGTTTGGTGCCTGTTTGGGGAAGTTCTGCCTTGCCCCCAAGAGCAAGCTATTTTCTCTCTTCACATTTGAATGAAGGTAGATAAATCACAATTGTCTCCTGGCGAGAACCAGCCTTTAAAAATGAGGCTGTGTGAACAGCAAAGCCAAGAATTGTAGAGAACCTAAGCCCCAGAGAATAACATTGGGGTGCTGGATCAACCAACTCCTATTAAACTTCCTGCTACGTGAGCTTATACATTCACTCATTTTTAAAAAACTACAATATCCCCCCTTATTTTCAGGTTTCAGTTACCCACAGTCAACCATGGTCCAAAAACATTAAATTAAAAATTTCAGAAATAAACAATTTAATAAAATATTCCTAAGTTTTAAATCACATGCCATTGAGTAGGAGGATGGAATTTTACACCATCTCAGTCTGTCCTGCCCGGGACCGGGAGCATCCCTCTGTCTAATGTATCCATGCTGGGTAGGCTACCAATCTATTGGTCACTTAGTAGCCAGCTCAGTTATGAGATCAAGTGTCTTGGTATCATAGTGCTGTGTGTGAGTAATCATTATTTCACTTAATAATGGCCACAAATTGCAAGAGTAGTGATGCTGGCAATTTGGATACGCCAAAGAGAAGCTGTAAAGTGCTTCTTTTACGCGAAAACTTCTCAAAAGAAGGAAGTAAAAATTGTATACTGAGGTTGCTAAGATTTGTGGTAAGAACAAATATATTCATAAAACTGTGAAGAAGGAAAAAGAAATTTGTGCTAGTTTTGCTGTCATACCTCAGACTGCAAATGCAACTTATTATGTGGGCATCTTGTCATCTCACACCCTCACAAGAAGGTTGAGTGTAGCACAATACGGTGTTTTGAAAGTGAGAAAAAGAGCACATTCACATAGTTTTCATTACAATATATTGCTACAATTATTTTATTATTAGTTATCATTAATCTTTTACTGTGTCTAACTTATAAATTAAACTTTATCACAGGAATATAAGTATGGGAACAAAATCTAGTATACATGGGGTTTGTTACTATTTGTGGTTTCAGGCATCCTCTGGGTGTCTCGGAACGTATTCCTTGGGGTATAACTAACATTCGAGGGACTACTGTAGTTTAAAGTGTACTGTATTGAAAAAACTAATGGCCACAGAAAGCATCCTAGTACTTCCCAATGCCTCGAATAAAGTAAATAATTCCTGCCCCCTTCCCCCAAAGACAGACAAAATTTGCTTTATCCCTTCTGTCTCTATCTTCTTAGGCTATAAATGGCCAAGCAGTTTCTCTCTCGCATGAAGGACCATGGGATGAACTCCGTGCTATCTCTCCAAACCAGCTCTTAAACAGAAAACGTTGGTGGTAGTGTCTTAGTCGTAAAGTGGTCTGTGCTGTACAACACAGATTAACAAGGCTATTTGACACTGTCATTTGCAGCAGAAGGGAGAACAGTTGGCATATTCCTGGCTCTTGAGATCAGGCTCCTCTCCTCCTTGTCCAAGATTACTCACTAACTATATTGCAGGGATTTAATGACCGATGGTGAAAATAAAGTTGGTTGATGGTCTTAGCTCAGTAATTATGTTTCTGAACTGATAGAAATGGACTTTGAGGCATTTATTTATATATTGGAAGCTTTCAAGTGCCTAGTATTTATATACAGACTTGGTTCATGTATTTGTAAGGTTTCTTTTTCAGTTACGTTGCTTGTGCCTATTATCATCAGCTCTGGAAGGTAACTGTCGCAGATCTTGTCAATTTCATTGTACAAATAAAATACAACGAGGCAAGTGACTTCATTCCTAGGTTGATTCTATTGTGATAGAACACATTTGATATGATTTCAATTCTTCTAAATTTGTTGAGGCTTTTTTTAATGACCCAAGAAATGACCTATCTTGGTATACAGTCTATGGGCACTTGAAAAGAATGTGTGTTTTGCTATTGTGCGGTGGGGGGTGCACTTCTATGGATGTTGATTAGATCGTGTTGGTTGATGGCATTGTTGAATTCTTATATGTCCTTTCTGATCTTCTGTCTAGTTGTTCTAACAAATATTAAGAGAGATGTTTAAGCCTGTAGTTACAACCGTAGATTATCTACTTCTCCTTTCATTCCATATCTTCCACTCTTAGAGGAACATTTTCCTCTGTCTAGCATTTTGTGTTGTCAAGGCTAGCCATGGGCTTTCTCTCATTTGTACAAGGAGTCAGGAGTTCTCCTTTACACTGAAAGAAGAAGGGCAGTATCTCTGCATGCTTCATGGAAGCCACATGGAAGGTCAGTTCTGGAAGAGGTTAGTACTCCTTCAATAAGAATTGATGGCCTTGAGAAAGCTATGTATTTATTATAAATTCCATAGTCCCTACTTATCCAGTGGGATTGTCTCTCCAGCCATATTTCTAATAAACCCAACTCTGTCCCTGGATTCAGAGGAGTGAAGGTAGGCTTTATTTAAGATTTGTCTGTTTCTTGTCACATCTAGACAACCACCCAATATCTGGTCTGACTCTGTGTGGGAGAGGAGCCCAAGCCTTGTGCCCGTGGCGGTGAGGGTCTGGGGGGAAGGCGAAGGAAGCAGCAGCATTTTTTGAGCAACCTTATTTCTTCGGGCACTGTACTAGGCAATATGGCTACGTTACCTTATTTGAGGCTTATGACAATCCTCTGACATCACTACTGTTATTATCTTCATTTTATAGACAAGGAAATGAAGACCCAGAAAGAAAATAGATCAGCACAACTTCTTGAACCCTACCAGAACTTGCTAATTACAGAACATCATGTCCCCAATCCCCACACACAAACCCACACTTTTTAAATTTCAGAAAAAGAAGAGATGATGTGGCAGTTTCCTAATATCCATTATAAAGAACTGATCATTGCTGACACTTTGCCTCATTTGTCTTAAGTATTTTAAATAAAATGAAAACGCCTTTGACGCTCCCTTGTTTTCAACCTCCTCCTGCTATTCCTTTTCCATCCCCATCTCCAAGAATAAATCTCTACTATAAGCTGAGTATTTCTTCTTCTAACCCATGTTCCCTACATTTCAAAGACCTTTCTGGAGATAGAAAGCTTCATTCTCCTTACTGCTTCCTTCTAGGGATTTTAGGAATCCCACTCCTTAGAAAATGCCAGCGATCTGCCTTCCCCTTTGTGCTTTGTCTCCCCACCCCACAGTTGGTGGTGTTGATGCCAAGGGTTCAGGCAGAGCAGTGGCCTTGGTAGAGCTGAAGTGGCCACCACTGCGGTAGCAGGCACACTCGTTTGTTCTCAGCTCATGCTGGTAATTGTTCAGTTCCAAGGACAACTAGGAACATTGCCTGGCAATGTGTTTCCTGAGCCACAGGACGACTTGAAATGATGCCATCTAGTGTCCCAATCTTTACCAGCAAGAGAACTGAGGCATCACCCAAAATAAAGCAGATTTATTTCGTTTTTTAAAAATATAGTGTTTTGATTAAGTAACTTAAAACTGAAGCTTGAGATTTTTAAAATCACATCGGACTGCAGGAAATACTGCAGTTATCTTACCTACACCTCCCCCCCGCCTTACCTCTTCAGGGCACGGTGGCCAAGCCACCAGCTGCCAGCACCTGCATTTCTTTGCCAAGGGCTGCCCTGACCTCTCAAGCCACTTTGTCCAGTGTGAGAGGCTGAAGGGATATGGAATTAGTTTCCCCTAGGAGCAACCTTCAACAAATGACTGGTAGGAACTGATGGACAAATATCC
>PVKM010036707.1:0-14677 GCA_004027735.1 Carollia perspicillata | reverse complement strand
CCGCACAAGAGCTGCGGTCTGGGCAGGTCTCCCGCTGGGCTTGGGGAAGGGTCCCAGTATCCTTTCTCCCTTTGCATCCCACGTCCTCCTCCTCGCGGCGCTGACTAGCCTCCCCTCGGCCGGCACAGTTTGGCCGAGCCCACGCTGCGCAGCTAGCTAGGAGCCTGAGGAGCACCTCCAGCCTCCCATCCCCCTGCCCAGCCCGGGCCGGGGGACAACACACACCCGCACACATCCACACTCCAGCTCCCCGGCTGCGCGTGACGACCGCAGCCCCTTCCCCAAGCCGAGCGCGCAGTTCCGACGGCCCAGGGCGGGGACTGCGCACGGGAAGAGAGCCGAAGCCGCCGGCTTTCGGAGCAGCCGGTGGCCGCACACACTCCTCCCCTTCGCCGCGAGTAAACAGCTCGCGGGCGCGCTCCGCGACGCGCCCCCATCCCCCCGCCGGGGCTCCGCGCCGCCCCGCGCCCGCGCGTCCCGCCCGCCGGCGCCGCCGCCCCCTACCTGGTCGGTGAGTTTGAGCACTGCCATTCTTCCGCTCCTTCGCGCTCACACACATGCAGGTCCCTGGTCCGCAGATGTCACGCCGGGAGCCGGGGAAGCGGAAGGGATTGCCAGGGGAAGGGGAAAAAATCTGGCTCCCGAATTTGACAGCCCTCCCCCTGCTCCTCCTCCGCCGCCGCCTCCTGCCGCCGAGAGGCTGACACTGGCTAGTGGGGCTTGCAGTCGAGCCCGCCCGCCTTTATACAGGAAGTGCCGGCTGCTGCCAGCCCGGCCGCCACTGACATCACCGCGCGCGGCTCGCTCGCGGCCGCGCCGCCTGGGCCGACGCTGCCTCCTGCCGCCCGCAGCCGCGCCTCGCAGCCCCCGGCCCCCGGCGCCCGCCCGCGCCCGCACCCTGCGCTCCGCGGTGGGGCCAGACTGCCGCCTGCTTTTCGCACCTGCTCACTGCGCCCCGGCAGGCCGGACCCGGGTCCCAGGGCTGCCCGCGCTGCCCTCTGGCCCTGGAGGATGCCCGGTTACAGGCGCCCTCCGAGGCTGATCGCGATCCTACCTAGCCGCGCCTCACACGCACACGCAGCCACGGACACACCTGATGAGCTGGCCAGTGCGGACGCACTCCGAGGGCGGGCAAGAAAGGCTGCCCACCCGCAGGCCACCAACTTCAGCCTGGGAGACTGGGTCACACCCCTTCCCCTCGGCTTCTCCCCCAAATTGCCCAGCACTCCAGATTGCCCGACTCGGGTCGGAGCCCACAATTCTGATGCTCGCTTTGTTTAATGCGGGGAAGCCCTGGACACATTATAATTCTTCAGCAAGTGTTTGCCAAACACTGGAGGGAGGGATGAGGGTCAGGACTGTGGCCCTTCGACCTTGTTCTCCAGCTACCTCTCAGCTGGACACACACAGACTTCGTCCTTAATTCAATCTCTGGGTTTTGTTCTAGGGAAGGCGGAGGTGGAGCAGTTACTGGAGAAGAAAAGAGGTCCTAAATTACCGGATTAATGGGGCTTTTGAGTGTTTCCACCTGTCCTGATCCACCCATTTGTACAAAATCCAATTACTACACTCTGCACCAGATAGAAGACTCAGCTGCCAAACCACGTGGGCTACAAATGCAAGGGCACTGTTCATTGTCGCAGTAGGTGTTGATGCTTCTGGAATTTGCAGCATTCATTCTTCCACCGATTATGTACTTAGTACCTACCTCGTACCAGAGACTGGCATGAAAGGAGGAGCATAAGCTGGCAAGATAGCTGGTCTTAGGCGGCGTCTGACATAAACCACATAGTAGTCAACACTAATAACCATAAGCATGAACCAAGATAAGGGATCACAGGCGGGGGAAAAAATGCTTCTGAAGGAACCCATGACAAAGGCATCAGACCAGACTGATGGGTGAGGAGGCCAGGCTTCCCTGAGAAATGTCAAGATTTGAGATCCTGGAGGAGGAAGAGTTAAGTAGCAAATGGATGGGGTACTGCTCTCAGGCAGCCCCATGTGCCCCAGGGAAGCTGTGGGGCAGACCTGCAGGACAGTGGCATTGAACAGAAACCCAGAGCCAGAGTTCCTGGGTCAGGGCCAAACATCTACTTTCATTCACAAACCAAATGTGGACTCTTCCTACTTTCAGAGCCTCCCCAAAGATTCCATGAGCAAAAGGAAAGAAGGGCGCGGTAGCATCCTCCAATTTATCATCTAACCATGGAGTTGTGACTCAGATCATGCAGAAAAGGGGAGAAGAAAGCGCGATCCTGGCTTCCACTCCTCTATCCTCAGTGATGCAGAGAGACAAAAATTTTTCTCTCCAAGGCCTCCTTCAAGCACAAAGCAGATTGCGTTCATTGCATCTACAAGACAGTTCTTCACTGCTGTTGTTGACATGTCTATTTATTAATATTGTCCTGCATGGCTTTGTAAGTAAAGTGAACAGGACAGTGAATTCTGTACTCAAGAATTCTGTACTCAAATATAGCCTCCTTTCAGAAGAGTGACAACAAAGGATTTGTTGTTAATTTGGTAGATGCACTCAAGATCCACTTTGGTTCATTACGAACATGCATGTACGTCTTTGGGGCCTGATTTGAAAAGAGGAGGGAGCCATTCTCAACCCTACCAGGTCCATCATCCCCTTTTGTAACTCATATTTAAGCACTCCCTTTACTATTTTGAAATGAAATCCATAGATAATATTAGCTACCTATGCAAATTTCAAAAAAAATCCAATGTAATGTCTAATTGTAGAATAAAGGAAAAATGAAAGGAAAATAATGTATAATTAATGTGTATTTCAATAAATAAATGCTATAGCACAACTCTGTTAGAAGACCAAATAAACAGTAAGATGCTTGCACCTGTATGTAGAGCCACCGTGAGAGAGAGAACTGCAAATGAGGACCAATATAAATGTTGTATTAACAATGCAAATATCAACATTCATGTAGTCATAGGTGACATGACTTTGTGAAAGGCTGCAAGGGTCTTGGTCAAGTTCCAAGCAAAATAAAGAGCAAAGGATTGGGCCAGATTTGTTAATATGAATGCATTTACCAGAAAGTCTGGCTTTAATGTGTTAGTTCAAGCATTGAAAGTGACTCCAACAGTTTTGTTAGTTGGTTAAATGAAACTCTGACTCAGTGTTGTCTATATTCAGTGAGATCAAGATGACAGAATGTCCCTGGTATTATGTAGAGAAAGAAATGCACAAGTTTATGGAGATGGAAACATTGGAGTTCTTTTATCATGTGCAATCTGTCCACCCAACCTGCACCTACAAACCCCTAGAGGCCCAGGTGACAGTCTCTACACTAAGGCATTGAAAGATACATTAGTAAGGGGAGCAACAGAAAAGCTCTGTAGTGCTGGATATGATGGTGGGGGATGCTTCCTCTGAGACGGCTCCCTGATTTCCATGATAATGGGGTCCTGGGATGGCAATGGCCAAGTGGCAGTGTTTAATTGGCAGGGAAAGGTGGACCCGGTTACTGCAATAGGCAGCACAAAGTTGTGCTCAAAGGTCTTAACCTGCCCGGATATTCGGTAACATCCTAGGGGTCCCAGGAAGTGAAATAAATGGGAAGATTTCTGAAATATCCCTTGATCTTGATCTTGATCTCGATCTTGATCTTTAAAACTGTAGCTCTGCTGCCTAAAACCTGACTTGGGCCATCAAAATAAAAACTCATTCGTCTCATCCAGTTTTCATGCCTCAGTCAGTCCACAGACAGAGCCCCTTTACTAAAAGACAGGCTGGTCCCCTCGAGGAAGGACCTTGCAGCATTGCCCTAGATATATACAACAAATTTTCCTCCAAGCCTTTCCCAAAGGAAGTAATGATGTCATTTACTAGGATGACCATGCACTGGGGAAAAGTAAATACCCAGATAGTTCAGACATTACTAGACACTGTTTCAGAATTGATGCTAATTCTCAAGGATCCAAAATACCTCTCAGTCCATGAATTGAAGTGGAGACTCGTGGTAGTCAGGTGATAAATGGTATTATCACCCAAGTATAAATCACCTGGATCCAATACATTTGCGGACCCACTCTGTGGTTATTGCCTCAGTTCTTGGATGTATAATTAGAATAGACATACTCAATAACTGGCAGAAGCCCCATTACTTCTCTGACCCACAGAGTAAAGGCTATTGTGGTGGGAAGGGCCAAGAGGAAGCCTCTGGGAATTCCTCTTGCTGCCAAGAAAGAAAACCAAGAGCAATAGCACATCCCTGGAGAGATGGAGGCATTAGTACCACCATAAAAGATGTGGATGATGCAGGAGTGGTGATACTGTCACCTCCCCATTTCACTCACCTATTCGGCCTATGCAGAGGCAGGTGGAGCTTAGAGAATAACTACGAATTGTTGTAAGCTTAATCATTTGCAAGTGCAGTTCTGTGTGTGCTAACTTTACTGCAGCAAATTAACTCAGTGCTAGGTACCTGGTATGTACCTATTGATATGGCAAATGCTTTCTGATCTAGTCCAATTTGCATCTAAAGCTGTTTTATTTTATATAGCAAGGCCAATAGTCCACTATATATGTAGTCTTCTCTATAGGATGTAAATTCTCCTGCTCTCTGTTATAATCTATTCTGCAGAGATTTTTTAAAACATTTTATTTATTTTTAGAGAGAGGGGAAGGGAGGGAGAATGAGAGGGAGAGAAACATCAATGTGAGAGAGAAACATCAATCAATTGCCTCTTGTACGTGCCCCAACAGGGGACTGAACCCGCAACCCAGGCATTGCCCTGACTGGGAATTGAACTGGCAACCTTTCACTTTGCAGGATGATGCCCAACCAACTGAGCCACACCAGTCAGGGCTAGTCTACAGAAATCTTGATCACTGTATTAAAGACAGAAAGTTGATTGGAACCTAATAAACAGGAGATAAATACTATAGATGCTTTAATAAGACACATGTGAACCAGAGGGTGGAATATAAACCCCAAGAAAATGTCCCGCCTTAGTGAAGTTTCTGGTGGCCCATTGATCCAGACGACATCAGGATGTCTCTCCAGGGTGAGAGACAAGCTGCTGCACCTGGCACCACCCACCACTAAAGTGTGACGCAACACTTATTGGGCCTTTTGGGATTTGGGGAGCAGTATGCACCATATTTGACTGTGGTGTTCTGACCCATCTACCCAGTAACCTATAAGGCTGGCATTTTCAAATCAGGAATAATAGAAAAAGAAGACTCTGTAGCAAGAACTTATGACCCAGAGAAATCCGATGATACTTGAAGTGTTGTTGACAAATAGGGATGGTGTATAGAGCCTCTGGCAAACTCCGATAGAAGAGTCACAGTGCAGACAGAGTTCCTCAGTCTCAGAGGAAAGCCATGGCCTCTTCTGCAGATAACAATTCTCCACTGGAGAAACTGTACCTAGCTTGCTACTGAATTGGAACGGCTGACCACAAAGACTTTTAAGGGACTGTGCACCCTCAGCTGCCCATTAAGAACTAGTTGTTATTTGACCCACCAAGAGCAATTCTCTCATCAAATGGAAATAGCGTGTAAGACACTGAACTTGAGCAAGTCCAGCAACTTGGAAAGAAAAGGATTGTAAGACTGATGACCAGAAGGTCTGGGGAAGAGCTATTTAGTTGGTCAAAAGTTCACTTGTTTTTTTCTATAAGATAGCCCTGGTAGTGCTTAGTTGTCTTTAACTTCATTTGAAACAATTTTGTTAGATTGTATTGTGAAAGCTGTCATATCAGCATGCACTTTTTAAAAACTTACCAAAATTGGTCATTTTTTGTGTAGCCATTTTAATATTGAAGATGGAAGAACATACCCAACATTTTGGGCACATTGTACTTTATTATTTCAAGAAAGGAAAAAATGCAACTGAAACACAAAAAAAGATTTGCGCAGCGTGTGGAGAAGGTGCTGTGACTGATCAAACATATCGAAAATGGCTTGTGAAGTTTCGTGCTGGGGATTTCTCACTGGACAATGCTCCATAGTCGGGTAGACCAGTTGAGGTTGATGGTAAACAAATCAAGACATTAATTGAGAACAATCAACATTATACTACACAGGAGATAGCTGACATACTCAAAATATACAAATCAATAAAGTTATTGGTGAAAATGAAAAATGTCTTCTATTTTACAGAAAAAATTTTAAAAACTTTTTGGCCAACCCAATATATGGATGCACTTCTCAGAGCTGACACAAAAACATTGTGTTTATATGTAAAACAGATTAAGATTTAAGCTAAGATGCCCTGGCTGGTGTAGCTCAGTGGATTGAGCATGGGCTGCAAATCAAAGGGTCAGTGGTTCGATTCCCAGTCTAGGGCATATGACTGGGTTGCAGGACAGGTCCCCAGTGGGGGCATGTGAGAGGCAACCACACATTGATGTTTCTCTCCCTCTCTTTCTCCCTCCCTTTCCCTCTCTCTAAAAATAAATAAATAAAACCTTTTAAAAAAAGATTTAGACTAAGATAATTACAAAAAGATTTTTTTTTACCTATATGAATAACCAGTACCAAGTAGGAGATTTAAAATCCATATTGCAAGATACCTGATATCACTGATCTCCACCCAATAAATACTTGGGACATCCCCACTCTTTGTAGCAACCAAATACACCCCTCAGATTTCAAAAATGTTCTCTAAGGTACACTCCTGAGAATCACTGTATCATACTTATAATAGCCTATGATCGTAATAAATTCACCCAATTTACTATATCACATTTCACCACAGTTGTTTCACTTAGTTCATTTATGCATGTATGTCCATATATTCATGTGTGTATATGAAATATGCATACATATATGTCTATGTAAATATATAGACATATATGTCTATATAAATAGATGAATATATATCACTGTAGTGGACACTGTGGTGTGCCACCCAGCTCCCACCTTCAGGACCAAAGCCCTGATTCCCTTAACTGAGGAGATGTTACCTACAGACAGCTTGAAGTTGTTCATCCCCCAGGAATTGCCTTTAGTCTTGAAGTTGTTCATCCCCCAGGAATTGCCTTTAGTCAAAGTCATTGTCTCACCTAAGTTTACAACCCCTCCCCGGGAACTCTTCATATCCGGTGAGTGCAAGGGTACAAAGGCCAGGCCCCTTGTCTCACTACAGGACGTCGCTCGCAGACATCTCAGCCCATAGCTCCCCCTGGCATCAGTGGAGTCCTATGCTGCAACAGCAGCACAGATCGACTTGTCCCGCTGCCCCGTCCTGCGCCCCTCACCCGCTGCAGGTGCGGTTCCCGAAAGCAGGCTCCAGCAAATCTCGGCGCCTGGCGCCCGACTCTTCATCCCAGACACTGTTTCCCGAGGGACCCAACCCAACATAATCACAGGTTTGGACTTCACACAGGCAGTTTAGCGAGTTAATCCCCTGCTTGTAAATAAATCAGAATCACCTTCCAGGCCTAGGTGAAAACCACTGCAGAGCTGTGAAAAGTGATTGCCGAATGAGGTTAAATTACGAATGAGGTTTCCTCACTGTCTCAGCATGGAGACTGTTCGATTTTGAAGCTGTCGTGGCCTTCGACTGAACGGGTGGTCTGAGGGTGTCAGGGCTCTCAGGTGGTCCTCACAAAACAGAACCAAGGGCCTCACAGTGGAGGCTGCGATTCAAAACATGGTCAATGTGGTTTTTATACATTTTAATCTCTGAGCATTATTTATTTCTGCACACACCATGCTTCTTGAATTTTAAACAGCCATGGAGTTCCAGTTTGTACCAATGGTTTAATAGCACCTTTTCAGAGGGGAGACAATGAAATATTTCCACACCATTATCCATACTAAACAAGTCAACACACATAAAACACAACCGTACCTGGTACAGCGTCTGTGCAAGACAAATCTCAGCCATTCCATCTATTGTATGAAAATGTGAAAAGACGACATCTTAGAATGAAGGAAATATGGTAGGTTTTTTTCGAATAAATATTATAAAGCTATTTTTAGTGTTGATTTGTTGAAGGTTATGTTCTTTAGAATAGGGAATGCCTTCCTAGGCTTTTGACCTTTACTGTCCTTGACCTTCTAACACATGTATAATCACTGGTATTCAGTTAAGTATGTCATGGTTTATTTGCTATTATTCATCTGTTCTATTTGTTTTATGAGTATCAGTCTTCTCTAATTTCTTACATTTTGTTTGGTATAGGTGTTGTTTCCCTCATTATGTTAGAAGCTTCTGGTGGGCACTGACTTAGGCTTCTTTGGTGTCTCTCTAGTGCTGGCTACTAAGTACAAATTCAATAAAGACGTGCAAACTGTCTGATTTTAAAAGCATGCAAGTGGAGGGAGTATTAGCTGGCTGTGCAGTGATTCTACTCAATACATTCTAGGACTTTTTTCTTTAAGTGCTTACTCAAAATCCCACTTACTTACCAAAAGTAAAAATTCAGCAACCCCCCCCCCAAAAAAAATCTCAGAAGTAGAACAGGTAGGAAGAGCTAAGTTATTACAATAACTTAGAAATAAAGTAAAGTTTTCCTATGGGGGACTGCTAAAATGAATATTTCACTTACTCTAGGTAAAACTTTTATTATTTACTGTTTTTTTTTTTATTCTACTTCATTTAGCCCTAGCTGGTGTAGCTCAGTGGATTGAGCATGGGCCTATGAACCAAACGATCACGGTTCAATTCCCAGTCAGGACACATGCCTGGGTTGCAGACCAGTTCCCACAGGGGACGCATGAGAGGCAACCATACATTGATATTTCTCTCTCTCTCTCCTTCCCTTCCCTCTAAAGATAAGTAAATAAAAATTTAAAAAATAATAATAAATAAAATTAGAAAAAAAATTCTACCTCATTTATCTTCAACTTTTTTTGAGAGCTATCTTGAAAAAGCATATCAAGAACAGTGGAAGGTGAGAAAGTGAGATTCATCTTAGGATATAAAGGGATGGAGGATGAAGGAGAGAAGAAAAGCCCCTGTAGGAGTTCAGAACAAGTTACCCCAAAGTGTGCCTCTGTGATGTGCGGATTATTCTGAGCTGAAGGCAACCAAGACGCTCCAAGCCAAAGAGAAATTTCTGCCACCATCCCGCCCCCACCACCACCACCGTTAACCATCTAGAAGACTTGAAAATAGGGGCCTAGCCCATAATAAGAATTATCACCAGAAAGTTTGTTTGACCTACGTATCAGGCAGGGTAAACTACTAATTACTGAACAGCTGCTCTTCTTACCACCCTGCAACGACCCTCCTCCTCTCTGAAACCCCAAGATGCCGTACCTCGATGCCACACCTCGCTGTTAGCTCAGGATGCCATGTACATCTCATGGCAACTGTCCATCCCTAAACCTCTAATTCATGTGGGGTTTCCAATGGTGCCTGTGTAATTATATCTGGTTGCTTTCTTTTGTTAATAGGTCTCATGTAGATTTTTATTAGACCAGCTGAAAGAACCTTGAAGGTAGAGGAAAGTTTCTTCCTCCTCCCAACACTCAGAAATGCCAAAGAGCTGAAGTGGGTGATGGCAGCCGCCCACCTGGTTCCCCGGACCCATCTCCACCCCACAGGCAGTGCAGTCCTTCAGAACTTCAAGCCCGTTCAAGTCCCTCTCCTTCAGTGGCTTTCCATTGTCTTCATTCTATTTACAGACACCTTAGCTTGCTTGGTTTTCAAGGTCCTCCACTTTCCCCACCCATCATTCTTCTTGCATTCTTCAAATTGCTCACCTCTGGAATTCATCATCCACATCCCATCTATGTGAATGATCACTGCTGGTGCAGGGCTGTACATACCTGTGGGACTGAACAGGGCAACCTCGCCTCTTTATCACACTTTGTACACTGTGCTAAAAGCAGGTTTCCCAGTACATCGAATTCCTCTCACTCGGAGCCTTTGAATATTGCTGTTTGCTCTCTATTGTTTCACCTGCCCCAGTGTCATCTTCATTTAGTTAACCCTACTTGTCCTTCAGATCTCAGTTTAGGTACCACTCACCCCATGAAGCTCTCTCTTACTCATGCCACCTCCCACATTTGGATTAGGAGTTTTCTCTAAGGCTTATGTTTAGTGTCCGCTGCTTAACCCCTATTATTGTCTCTATTCCTTGATCCTATAATTGCCTGTTTGCTTTCCTGGCTCCTCTTTTAGGGCAGGGACTGTGTCTCATTCACGTTTGTGTCTCTAGTCCATTGTATAGTGTCTGGCACATGGTAGACACAAAATAAATACTTTTGAATGAACGCAACTTTGAATAAGTCACTTAACCTTAGTTTATCACTGGTCAAATAAGGCTAAGGATGTCTGTGCTCAATACCTTCCAGAATGACATGACAAAACATATATGAAAAATGCTTTGAAAAGTGGAAAGAAGTAAATAGATGAGAAAGAGAACAATGGCCTGACATTATCCTAAAGAGAAAGCAACAAGGAAAGGCATGAGAGACACTTTTCCAGGCCATCATGCATAAGACGTCAATGCTTGTGCTGCTGAAGGGAGCACAGATTCTGTCTCACTGTGGACCACCGCAGCAGCCAGAACGCTTCAAGTGATAAGACAAGTGGAAAACAAGGACTGTAGTAATAAGCCATGATGTAAGTCCATTAACTGGTCATACAGTCTGTGAGATGTGTGTGTGTGTGTGTGTGTGTGTGTGTAAAATTATTTCTTTTTTTAGGATAAAGTTGTTCACAATGGTGTGCCAAGGGCTCAGGGAGACCCAGGATAAACACATCTTCTTCCTGGAGCATCAATTTTACTTGGTGATTCGGGGAGTTAAATCATTCAACTTAGTAAGTAACTTGAAGCAGTATTTTCCTATTTACATAAACAAACAGATATCTTATAGCTTGGACTGTACATTTGCATACATCTTTTACATAAGCCTGAGACTTCAAACATTTTGTGTTTTCAGTGGTATACACCACACCGTCTCCCTGTACTACCCGACCAAACCTTCATACTCCTAAGCCCTAGAAATAAGTCTTTACCCACCTATGCTTTGGGGCCACTTAAGAAAAGTTTGATAAGTGCTGATTTTAGGAGTTTGATAGGCTTCCATGCAGCCGAAATGAAACAAAGACAGAAGAACCTTCAGCTCATATGGCTGGTACACTTTCATCAGGGGCCAAGTTTACAGCTGAGCATTGATTTGTAGATCTGTTTTCTGCTCCTAGCTTGCCCATTGCACTGGTAAGCAATTTTGTGTATATTGGTCACTAGTCCCAGAAGAATTTTTTAAAAAATTAATGCAGAGGAATCATCACTAACTTATCACTCCACAAAGAAAGAATTCTAAATCCACATCCCTTTGATGTTTGGCAAATGGCATGCACAGCCTTTGCATATAAAGGTCAATGTGCTATATATAAAGGAAGGGGAGGAAAGAACTCATACACTAAGACTCTATTTTGTGTCAGGTACAAATGCCAAGTGTGAAAACTCCCTCACCATCCTCTCTCACCACGGCAGACACAACCAATTCTGCACTCCTTTATACGAAAACTGTATTTTACATAAGCTCTTATTATTGGACCTAACACTTTATGTATCAGTGATTCGTTCGTCTGCCAGTCTGCTGTGAACTCCATGAGGGCAGGGCCCACTTCAAGTTTATCTTTGTATCCCAACCACACTCAGTTCCGGGACACATAATATGCCCTCAGTTCAACTTTTATTAACCAAACTAAAAATTATCCTTTTCTAATGTATAGAACATTGTTGAGAAGTCATGGCCTTCATACTCCAAAAAAAATCCTTCCTCTAAATCATCTCACAGTCTTATCACTCACTAAAGAAATATGGGGCACAGCAGTTATGTCCATTTTTTGTTATATTTTTAGGCCCTGGAACAGTTCCAAGTCTCCCTCCTGACCCCTCAACCAAAAAAAAATAGAATTAGTCTATAATATACACACTTTTCAAAGTGTTTTTGCAAAGCACTCTTTTTAATAATATGTTGAGTAATCTGTAAAATATATTTTTAAGAACAAATCAGTAACTGTAAATGTCCCCTAGTTCAGTGACTTTAACAAGAGACAAGGACAGGACCAGAGTCCCTGCTCACAAAGGATTAAAAATGCATTAGGAATTTCCAAGTCTGTAGCCTCAGGATTATTTTTCTTTCCTCCCCAAATCCAAAGTAACCAAAGCACAGAAATTTCTTCTCATCACTACACTTCAGAGTGCATACAAAGTAGGTACTGTGTAAACACACACACGTGTGTGCACATGCATGCTCAGAGGAGGAGGAATCATTAGAAACTAGGGGATTCACTGATGCCCTGATTTAGAACCTGCTCAGATTTATCAACTCAAAAGTTTTATGTCTAATGCGACTCCTCTCAAGTTCAAATTAACTTAACTTTTGGTGTATTGTAACTTCCTGTTTTTGTAGAACAGCAGTTTCAAAAGTGGTTCAATGAGTTTTTTTAGACAGTGTCTAACTCTTGCAGAGCAAGATTTGGAACTTTTAATGGTAGATGGATAAGGAACATATGCAGCACATTTCTTTAGATCTACACGTTTTCAAAAACTCAGGGGGAAAAGGGCTTGACCAAGTCTAACTGTGGTTTCAGCGAGTACTTGAAAATTAGTTAATGACATTCAGAGACACAAAGATAACAGCTAGGTTTACCCATCCAGTCTGCAGAACACACAGGTATCTACCAGTGACGGTAGAACCCCTAGGAAAGTACACTCAATTTTGTAAAAACCAAAAGAATTAAGATTTTGTGTCAGGCATTTGGGTGGTTGCATACATCATTAACAAGGAAACCAAGAACAGAACCCAAGAATCTAAAGATTTGCTTGCGAGTTTTACATTTACTATTTCTCTGCTTTGTAATTGCCAGCACACGGCCCATGGTTGAAAATAAGGTGGCAAATATCAAATCCACCAGAGCTCACTGGCAAGTCTTTAGGGGCCTTCATCAAGTTTTACAGTAGCTCTTACTGTCATACGAAAGCTTCTCTCTGAGTAAGCAAGCACTCACAATGTTGTGGGTAGGGTTATGGAGCCACAATTCCTCAAGCACCAACAGCTTAAGGTTACTTTAGCACGTAAGCCCAAACACATTTCTGGCTAGTAGTGCCTCCTACTTCCACTCAAGACACTAAGTGACTCCGGAAAATCACAAGGGTGTCTGACAAGTATTCAGGAATAAATCAACATATATTACCTTTCTTCCTTCCTCTATTCTTTCTTTCCTCCCTTCCTTCCTTCTTTCCTTCATCTCTCTCTCTCTCTCTCTCTCACACACACACGCACACGCACACGCACACACACCAATAAACATATCATCAGGTAAGGATTTTTAAAAGGTATTTATTCTAATGATTCCTTATACTGCAATATACAATGGGCAAAGAATCAAAGGAAAAGCACATGGTCAGTAGGTACTCCATAGATATATAAAAAGTATTTCGTAAACTCAGCATCCACTGATAACTATGAAACAACTCTTACAAATAAAAATAGAAAAGTAAAAGAGAACTTCCTTAACATATTTGGCATTTACCAAAAAAAAATGAAAGCAAACACGTTAATTAACAGCAAAAACTTGAAAGCATTTTCTTTAAAATAGGAAACAAGCCAAGAGACTAGCTATCACTTCTATTTAACATTTTTTGAAAGCACCAAGCTAAAGGGGAAAAAAAACAAAATTATCATTAATCATAGATAATATGATTGGCTACAAAAATAATCTAAGAGAATTAACACAAAAATCATTAAAACTAGTAAGAGAGTTCAGCTACATTGTTAGATATAAAATATGTATAAAAAGTTAATAGTGTTTCTGTACATAAGGGGTCAGCAATTTTTTTTATAAATAGCCAAGTAGTAAATATTTTAGATTTGGAAGGCTATGTATTCTCTATCCTAACTAATTAAAATTGCCATTGTAGTGCAAAAGCAATCGTAGATGATATGTAGTCATATGGGCACAGTTATATTCTTTTTTTAATTATATTTTATTAATTATGCTATTACAGTTCTCCCAATTTTTCCCCTTTGCCCTCTTCCACCTGCACTCCCAGTCCCTCAGGAAATCCCCACACCATTGTTCATGTCCATGGGTCATGCGTATAAGTTCTTTGGCTGCTCCATTTCCTGTACTGCACTTTACATCCCCATGGCTATTCTGTAACTACCTGTTTGTACTTCTTAATCCCCTCACCTCCCTTACACCCCACTACCATCTGCAACCATCAAAACACTCTCTGTATCCATGATTCTCTCTCTGTTCTTTTTGTTTGCTAGTTTTTTAGACTCAGTTGTTGATAGATATGTATTTTTTGCCCTTTTAGTGTTCATAGTTTTGATCTTCATTTTCTTAAGTAAGTCCCTACAACATTTCACATAATAATGGTTTGGCGATGATGAACTCCTTTAGTTTTTCCTTGTCTGGGAAGCTCTTTATCTGTTCTTTGATTCTAAATGATAGCTTTGCTGGGTACAGCAATCTTGGCTGTAGGTCCCTGCTTTTCATCACTTTGACTATTTCCTGCCAATCCCTTCTTGCCTGCAAAGTTTCTTTTGAGAAATCAGCTGACAGTCTTATGGGAACTCCCCTGTAGGTAACTAACTTCCTTTCTCTTGCTGCTTTTAAGATTCTCTTTGTCTTTACCCTTTGGCATTTTAATTATATGTGTCTTAGAGTGGGTCTCTTTGTATCTGTCTTGTTTGGAACTCTCTGTGCTTCCCGGACTTGCATGTCTA
>PVKM010036706.1:0-14700 GCA_004027735.1 Carollia perspicillata | reverse complement strand
TAAATTGCTAAGGATATTACAAGTTTAATGCAAGGAATTAAGCTTTCCTCAAAATGCTTACGTAGAAAAATAATCTATTATATATTGGGAGAGAAGAGTAAAAAATGTAGACAGGTTGAGGTAGGAGAAATGAGCAAAGAAAGGAACATCAGAATGGTCCATTTTCATGCCTGCACCCTCTTAATGCTACTAGGAATTTCTCTGCTGAGGCTAAGCCAGCACTCGTGGGGACACAGAGCGTGCAGAACCATGCACCTCTGTTTCTGGCTTGCAGATGTCCACCACACATAGGCTGGAGAAAAGTGATGTTAGAGAAAAGACCCCAGAGTGTGTCCGTCTCTAAACCTTGGAAAATCCATCTTGCTCCCCTTTTTCTGAAATGTGTTAGGTTGGAGCAGATTTGGGAATTCTTTCAGATAAACATACATATTGACAAGAACCTCATCACTGGAGTGTGGCAACCTGTGTTCACCTCGCAGTTTTGTGCCTATCGAGAACCAGCTATGTCACCTCTGTGCGTCTTGGTTGTGAATTTCCCTAAAAATGAGGATAAGTGCAATGCCACCTCCCTCATGCAGGAATGTTGTGAGGAATATGTGGAACCATGCACTGCCTCAAGAGACTGCTGTCTTAGACTTTTAGGACGAAGTTCCTCTCCCAGTCCTCAGTCCTCTGTCTATGCCCATTCCTAGTCTCTGACCCCTACTTGCTTATTTAAATCTCTCCCTGAGACTCTCATCACTGGCTTTGGAATTCTGCCCTGTTCCTTCCTCTCAGACCTGACCCTTTGCTAAGCATTGGCCCTGACCTTGCCCTCCCACCCACTTAGCCACTGGTGGCCTAGAACTCCTGCCACACAGGTCCCCCTGGTCACTTTCCAGACCACCCTCTTGTTATGAGGCAATCAATAGTAGATACATATAATAAATGCCTTTTCCCATCTCAATTTTCATATAAGTTTAAAATTAAAATCTTCAGAGAAAAGCTATTTTGATCCAGACTACTTAAATATTGAAGGAAATCATTTAAAAAACCAATAAGATATTAACATCTCATACAAATTGCCAAGAAAAAGACAACCCGGTAGAAAAACAGACATGTATACAACTAAGCAACTTTAAAAAAAAAAACAAATGCAAATAGCCAACAGGCATAGCAAATGCACTCACTAACTCACTACTATTAAGGGAAATACAGGCTAAAATAATGATATCAATGTACACCCACTGAATTGGATTTTTAAAAGAGACAAATACACCTATTAGCAGTATGGCTAGAGAAAAGGGTTTTGTTATACTTTGCTTGTAAAACTACAAGCTGTTACTTCTTTTTTGAAAAGCAGTCTAGGAAAATCTGTTGAACTTTATTAAAGCATCAACCCAATTATCCATCCCTGAGGATTTAACCCCACAAGATATCCATACCAAATATGTAAAGCTAGAGACACAAAAATGTTTGTGATAATTTCTGATGCAAACAAATGAAATTTAAAAATGGTAATCAAGCACATGTTCATCTATGGGAGAATGGTTGAAGACTGTGGACATTCATTCTGGGGACTGTTATGCACTTCTAAAGGAAATAAATTGGTACTATTCTAGTTAACTTGCAGGTAATTCCACAAAGGTGAATGAGGAAGGAGTGAACAATAAAACAAACCCCTGGGAGTGTCAGGGGTGAGGATGATAGACAATACACATATACAGAAAAGTAAGAAAGGCTACATTAGGTTATGAACAAAAGTTAAAGGTGAAAAGGTAAGGGAGAAGTAGAAAACAAGCAAAAACAGAAAAGAAAATCTAATTACATAAAACCCCAGTGTGTATGTTATAATCACATTTATTATATATGTATGTATATGTATCTATGCATAAAAATTAGAGAAAAAGCTGTATCTTTATTTAGTAACCTATAGGATACCCCTGATATATTAGATAAAATGCAAAGACAAAAGCAGCAAATTAATATATGTCTTATGATCCTATTTTGGTAAAAACAACTGAATCCTCACATACATGCACCTGTGCAAAGTAAAATGTGCGGAGTCACACAAGGCTATCATTATTAATTATCTCGGGAGACCAACATTAGAAGCTGAGATAGAGGTAAAGGAAACATGTAACCCCTTTCTATATCTTGTCTTAGTTCACGTTTTACAATGGCAACACTACAATTTGAAAGATATCAAATAAAGAAAATGTTATGTTTCTATAACATAAACCTATCTTTAACAGTTTAGAAATGTCATTCTTTGTGGAAAAAAAAAACTCCAAAGCAAAATGAATTTCAAATATTTACCACTCTATTTCCACCTTCTTGGATGACTTGGATATGAAATTGTTCAATATCTTTAAACAAAGAAACAACAGAAAGATAATTTAACTTTCACAAAAAACATGAAGTACTCTTTCCACCTAACCATGGTAAATAATTTTTATTGAAAAATGGAAATGAGACAACTGGCTCAAAAGTATCATCACAGAGACCAATCTCACAATGAAGGTTCAAAACACAGCCCACCTTTGCCAGCTCCCCTGTACTGTCGGTTTCAGGTCCAGCCTTTACGCTCAATATCAACGATACACACATCTAACCTTTCTGATCCCCTGCGTTCCCTCAATAAGCACTTGCCGCCCCTATATCCCCAGTCATCTGACAAGGTTTAGCATCAGTTTCCAAATACCAAATGCCTGTGTGTGTGAAAATATCAGAAAACTCACACAAGATATCTGAGGGAGGCATTCTTACAGGAATCAGTTTCACGTGAACAAAACTAAATATTTCAGGTCAGTTTGTAGATGATCCCTTTCTCTCAGTAAGCAATTTAGATTCATTCACTATACTTACCTTCTGCCAGTTCTGGTTACAAAAATGTGAGACAGACAGTTGGGCAAGAGCATAGGGACTACTGTATTTTGCCATGGATAATATGCACTTTTTTGCCCAAATTTTTGAGGGAAAATAAGGATGCACATTATATGTGGGTAGTACTACTTCTGTATCTATATATGTTTTTAATTCTTTTATTTATGTTTATGCATTAAAGGTGTTACTCTAGAAAGAAATAATGATATCCATATGCAAAATAATACCCTGGAATATGATCATTGGTTTTGTTTCTAAATATAAATAAATAAAAATTGAATTAAAAAATTAAAACAAAAGAATTTTTTCCTGAAAGTTTGGGCCAAAAAATGAGGATGTGCATTATACATGGCAAATACAGTAAACACAAGCCTAACCCCTCAGGTTTCTTTTCCAAATTACAAGTTAGCAGTTTAATCTTATAAAATGAAAAGTGGCTTATTAGATAAGATCCACCATTGAATTTTGTCCTTTCTCCTTCCAAACCCCGACTTGAACACATCATTAAAGGATGTCCCAATCTTATTTGCCTCTATCTGACTTTGACCAACTTAGTATGTGCCCTCAAGTTCTGCCCTGAAATTCTTCTAGCTTCTAATGCCTTCCCCTCTCTCCATCCAAACCTTCCTCTTTACAGAATGCTTATCCACTAAGACAGACATCCAAAAGCAGGAGGGACTAAAGAAGGCAAAAAGGACCTGCACGACTGTTCTACACACATCCCGCCATGTGACAACATTGGAAATCCATATATGCAGGGCCCATTGTTCCCAGGATGAGGAAACGGAGCAGAGTCTGAATGGAATAACAAGTGGGGGCCAAAGGAAAAGCCCTTCCACCGCAGTCCCAGGTCTCACGTGGACATCAAAGGTCAGCAGACACTCAGCGCAGGTGAGTGGACCCCTAGAAGACTCAGTCACGTCCCATAGTTCATTGGGAGACGTGCCGCTCATGCAGTTCCTGTATACCACCTAGAGGTGCACTTACATTTCTCTTCTGAAATCAGTAACAGGTGGTTCTCTGGAAGGGGATGACTGTCCTGTGGGTAGAGGAACTGCAAAAAGAAAATTAATCAAAAATATAAGCAGATTCCTTGCTGACACAACTATTTGAAAAATTGTATGTGATCACCACACTAATATACACCATAGAAAGGACTGGGAACCACGGAACCACTTAGGTGAGTCACATGCATGCACACATTACAGACAGAAGCAAACAGGAAAATGGAACACTGTTAGGAGCTCAGTTTTCCAGGGGCAAATTGATCTCAGGTCCAATATAATTCATTTAAACACTAAGGCTAAAGTGTAAGCTATTTCTAGGGATGGTGCTTCCTATTTACAATATGTGATTCTGAAGCCAATCAGAAACAATGTAACAACATCTGTACAGTAAGTTCTATTTCACATGCAGAAAATAAGGGCGATCAATACATTTGCTGTGCAACTAAGCCCTAGTATTTAATTTGAGAGCTAAGTAAACTACTCTCCATTACAACTTCCAAAGTCCCACATCTAAGAGACAAATCACAACCTAGCCAGGGACTTTCCAAGAAAGGACAGTGAGTCACAGTATGGCAAGTGGTGGAGGACTTACGAGCCTCGAAGCATAGAATGCCTGCCCTGGGAAGAAAAGGCTTGACCCACCCTACTTCCCCGACTCTGTGCTCTCATAGGTGACAGGCAGGCAGCCAGAAACCCATAGCCTGACGCTGCCCACTGAGATGTTAGGGAACACCGGTTATGGGATGGATGACTCCAGTAATTCAGCAGGTTCATTTAGTGACATCAAAGCTTACTAGATAAGCTCCACCAGTGAATTTTGCTTTTTCCCTCCAAACTTGAAAGCATAATAAAAGAACACAACCTTCGATGTCCCTATGTTATAGTTGGCATCCTCTCTACAGACTAGGAAAATTTTGACAAAATATATCACTTGGTGTCCTAACTTTTCATAATGACAAATTAGAAAAACAACTGGTCAACTTTTAAAATTATTTGTAATCAGGTTTCCCTTTCAGAACTGAAAAATAAAACATTAACTACAAATCATTCTTCAGAGCAATAACCTCAAAATTATAAAATAGATAGCAAGTGCAGAATTCAGGTACAACAATAATATGGAACGTATTATCTCCTTGTTTGTGAAATGGGGCACATCAAGCAAGACATTTCATATCCTGGGGTTGAGGAGAAGCAAAGATGAGAGACACCACATGGACAACAAAGAGCAAATGCCCAGCACCTCAAACAAGGAGATGCTCCTACAGAAGATGACACAGCGGCCCTGGGCCCACAGAGGTGGCCAGGACACGCTCACTTAGGACTGTGACCTGGGCTAACATGCTGTGGAATTCTAAACCTTTGCCTGGTCTTTGTGGGGCAATCAATGAGAACATGATCTTAAAAGTCCCATTTTATGAAGTCAGAATATAGGGCCTAGAAGTCAGAATATAAATAGACAGGCTTCAGACACAGCTCTACAAAAGCACGCAAAGTTGGGTTTTTTGGTTTGTTTTGATTTTTCAGTTTTTTTTGCTTTGTGAATAGGGATCTATATATATTTTAGGGAAATATTTATCTTCACAAATACAGAGCTCTGGTTGTTAATATTCATCATTAGAAAGTGTGCGTATAGGGGTATAGATGGGTGTCTGATTATCCACTGGAACTATCTAGAAGATGCACCTCCTGCTGAAAGGGAACCCCCAAAGGGTATCAGATTAGGATCCAAACCCCACTCACTACTGTCCTGCTGAAGTTCCTTTGCAAAGGGGGTCCAGATGGCACACACCCACTTAGGAAAATGCTCTGCTGGAGACCACCACGGATATTTTGATAAGAAAAGGGAGGGCGATAGATATAAGGGCAAGACGGAACTCAGTGGACAGTGAAGGGTGTTTCTCTAAAGGGGAGAGGGAAAAGGAGGGAGAGGCAGGAAGTGGGGCATTTGCCACGGATGGAGGTTTGAAAAAGTTTCTCTCTCCAGGGGTATAGACAGGCATGAGGCACAGGGAGCAGGGCTAGGAACTGAGATGGAATCACAAGGTGAATATAAGTTTTACTTTATTTGGGTGGAGACTTTTCCTTTGGCCTGTGGATGCTGTCATGCATCATGTACTTTTTTTAAAAATTTGAGACAAAATTCAATATTCTAACTATTTTTAAAAGTACAATTCAGTAGTTTTTGATATATTCATAATGTTATACAACCAAATACTTATAAAAACTTTTCCCTTCCCAAGTTCAAAATCCCTTTATGTGTCCCAATCCTTCAATAACATCACTGTTACCTAGACAGCCCTGGGAGGAGATGCTGAGGAAGCCAAGAGAAACAGGCCAGCGAAGGGAAGTATGCTCCATCCCACAGTCACCCCTGTACTGATCACAGTGTACACAGAGTGGCTTCTTGGGGAAGGGGGAATGCAGCTCGGGAGCCCCATGCCAGGCCCTGTCTGGAAGCAAGCAGCATCCCACAGTGAAGCCAGGAATGGTGGTGAAAAGGCAAAGCTGGAAGGACTGCTGACAGTGGAGAACCAGACGACAGACTGTCCGCCTTCCTAATACACACTGCAAGAGGGAGACACATTGGCTCGAGGCTGGGAGTGAGTGCAGGGGAAAGGAGGCAAATACTGTTACACAAGGATATTAACTGCACTGCAACAAGGCATGAGCAAGTATCTGTGGTAGCTATATTCTATAAAGTCACCACAAACACTGTACACTGAAACTGACCATTTGTTCATAGGGGAAGTACAAGGCTAGCTTCCTGTGAGACTCCAGTCATAACATTTTTGTCAACAAATTAATATTTAACTTTTTTTAATCTGTGCTTCTGTTTAAACACTTCTTATTTACTATATACTGTCGATTCATTAGCCTTGAACTTACAGTCAACAGCACTATAATCTCATGCCTGAATGAAGCTTATCTAACTAAAACACATATTTTCTCTGTAAAGCACATCAAAGCCTTCATGCATTTAGGAACACTAGATAACACTTCAACAATATGCTTGGAGACATTTTTAACAGTGAAATCGCTAACAAAAAAAGCCCCCAAATTCAAAAAATCATGGCAATACACAGAACACAAAAACATTTGTTTACAATATGAGAAGTGAATCAAGAAGTCAGTGTCCCCTTGTCCGACCTCAACTGGAAATGTATGCATTGGGGAACACATTTTTCACCACTTTGAACATGTCTGCAAATGCCTGTGAAAGCACCATGAGCACTATGATTTGGGGATTTCAAATACATTTTAGCAAGTAGGAGAATTCATAAATTCAGAATATGCTAGTAATGAGGACCGACTCTATCTAGTCCATCTGCATTATACACATAGTGCTTCTGCATCAATTCAAGGAGTTGGTAAATTATGGGATTAAATCATTTAGTCACAGATATTTAATCTGTCAACTATATGAATACATGAAATAAACTATTGCAAACTTACTTAAGTGTGTTTTGTTATTAAATATTTTATTGTGTAAAACACTACCTATGAGACAAACCATAACAGAATAGAGACAAAGGAACAGGGTTTGAGTTTTAAAGATTTCCATGTTTGTAAAGGAAGAGCTGATAATTCCTGCCAAATCACTTATCAGAATGCTTTGAGGATTAAATGTGATAATTTGTGTGAAAGTACTTTGTAAACACCATTTTCTCTAGGTTCATGCCTTTTGATTAACAAGATGTCTTAAATGACACGCTTACTTACCTGTACCCAAACATAGCTATCCACTGCTTTGAGAACCTTCACATTGTTCACGGGGCAGATTTCGACCAACAGAGTTAAGCACTTTGATCCTACAAAGTAATGGAGGCTTTGAGAAATGAAGACCAGAATACAGGTTCTCTTCTCCACAGAGGTCTGAACTTGGAACATGTAAATGTTGTTGCCTATTGTATTACACAAAGAAAACTAATTTTCTTAAAATTTACTTTGACATTTCTTAAAACCAAAACAGACACTGAAAACGTCATAAAGGAGAAGTTGATGTGCATAGAGGGACAACTTCCTCCCATTCCTCAGCCGTTTTTATGTAGCACAGCTCTGCAGGCCCTCTCAACTTCTAAATCTACATATCACAACCCACCTCAGTGTCACTCCCATTCTGCGGCATGACGGAAAATACTGTTGGTATATGAAAATATAAAGATATTTCTTCTGCAGGAACAAGTGGGAGTCTACAGCACCTATCAGGAACAGCAGGCAGTGGCGGAGCTGCACTGATACAAACCCCTGACTTCCTCAGCGTCCATTTGACCAAAGGTCATCAAAGATAGCTATTAGGAGGAAGTCCTTGGACAGAGGCTATAATGGGATTACCACAGATATCCAAATTCAGGCTACAAGTTCCCCTCCCGCAAGATTAAGCCTCAAAAGAAGTTGCCTTATGTTTGAGCACTTACAAAGACTCTAATATTCCAGGGTACTTTTCAATGACTTTATTTTGAATAACAATGTACAGCTGGGGGGGGGGGGCACAGCAGCCTGGAATTAAATCAAAGCCAGTTTTCACTATTTAAAGCAACCTGGCAATGCTGCTTCATTCAATTTTTTTAAAAAAGGCAAAGAATGTAAAACAATCTCTGGGATAGTCCTTCTAATTGCAAGGACCAGATATGTCTATAAAAATGATTTTAAAGATTACTTATAAATCAAGACAGTGAGTGAATTATTGTGTGGGATCACAAATATACAACAGAAGTGAAAATCAAATGTTGTTTGGTCAATGGGTACTTGTAGCTTAGAATAGAAATCTAGGACCAATTCAAAAAGGCTGTATTTCTAAAAAATGGGATAAAGGTGAGGTCCTTTAGAAATTTGCTTGATGGCTCGAAATATGGCTCTAAGAATAAATACAGACATTGGTGTCAAAGACACTTGTGATAGAAAATAACGGTAGAATAGAAATATTCTGTGAAATGTGAGAACAAGGTCAACTGTAGTTGAAAAATAAAAAATTATTTTTAAATATGTGAAAATGAGGAAAAAAGCAATTTTCCATACTACATTAATATATTAAGTAGTATAGCTGGCATTTGACTATTTCATTTCTTGCCCTACAAGCATATATATTTCATTTGAAAAAAAAAAAAACTTTTCAGGGGGCGGGTAGAGGAATCTTCTCATTGGAAAAAAAGGAATCACCTTATATTTGGCATCTTTGGCAGTGAATTTGTACCTAAGTGAGATAACGAGCTATCAGCTAAATTAACTTTCCTTGAAAAATGGTAGGATATTTGAGGGCAGAAACTATCTTCCTACACTAATATTTCCCTTTAGAGCAGCTGAGACACAAATAATATAATTAGCATAATGATACAAGTAATCGTGCAAATGGAAACTTCTCTCAACAATACCATGTGCTTTCATAGTGTAACAGGAAGTACTCCAAGTTAAGACATCAGTTCTAGTGTAAGCTCTGCCACTAACTTAATACATACTTTTCAGCAAGTCACGAAGATTTCCCAGGCCTCAGTACCTTGTTATTTAAAAAATAAAATGAAAAACTACAGAACCAGATTATTTCTACAATTACTTTCAACCATAAAAATCTCATGATTCCAGGAAGTACTTAAAGTTGTCTTAAAAATTTAGAGAATCCAGGTTTCAGTGGAGCCTGGGAGCACAGCACTGAAGGTCAAGACAAGGCCAGGCAGGATATGGACATCCAGGAAGTAGAAACAGCAGGATCAGAAGCAAAACATGCTGAACTCGAGGGCATTATGCTAAGTGACATCAGTCAAATACCATATGATGTGTATTATATATGAAATAAAAAAATACACATATACTTATTTATATATGAAAACCACCTCAAAATTACAGAGAATAGATCAATGGTTGCAAGAGGGGGCACACAGAGTGATAAAAGAAATTGTGATTTTTAAAGAAATTTTTAGTTTAAGTAAATTGAACAACATTTTAGAAAAAAACACAGAAATAGGCATGGCATGAGAAGGGTAGAGAGTGGGCAAAAGAAGCTGTTCTGATGCAGCTGACGGTACATGTTGAGAAATGGTGACAAGGTTAGAAAAGTCTGTCTGGACCTGGTTCTGAAGAAGCTCTGGCTACTGGAACACTGAAATCTAACCACAGCTCCATGGGGTAGCTGCAGTCTATAATGGTACTTGGGGGCTCTGGAGATCTCAGTGGCAGTGGGGCCAACACATGTGGTCACTCCAACCACTGCCCAGTGGAGATCTCTGTGCCTTGGGGTGAAGGAATTCATCAGGAAAGGGTGAAGGGGGCAGCTGGGCCTGGCTTGCTATGGTAGGCCATGTTCTAAACAACAGGTGAACTCTGGCATGGCCACAGCCAAGCTAATGAGCATTGTTGATAAAAACTGTGTTGTAAAGTGAGTGGACCAAGGAACCCCACCTTCCATATAAAAGAGGTTACAGTTTGTCTCATTTCCAAAAGAAAAAAATTTATTACAAACAATAGAGTGTTAAATAACACCTTGAGGCCAACTACATATTATAATCAAATGGCTTATCAAGTCGTTCATGGACAGATAATAAGCCTTTTCAAAATAGGTATTCAAAGGACAAAACATTATAATAGATCCTATAGTGCTCTCCGGTCACATCATTTCTGAAATCTCAACTGGACAAGGCCTCCTAAGCATCTCCATAATCTCTGCACATCAACCCTGCTCTATGGCGTCAGTTCCTACTACTCTGTGCCCTGTTCATTCCACTCCAATTTCACTGACTCCTCACTATCCTTGAACAGTGAGTCTACCAAGTACACTCTGGCCTCAGGGCCTTTATGCTGGCTGTTCACTTGAAGAGAAATGTGCTTTCCCCATGTCCACACACTTGCTTCCTCCCTCGTTCAGATCTCTGTTTAAATACTCTTCTAACAGTGTTTGCAAGGATCCTCCCCCAAATACTTGCCTCAGACTTGACTTATGGGGAAGCCCAAACTAAAGCAATAAGTTATGTCAGGAAACAGGATCACTTTAGCCATGAGGGGCTATCTTGAGAGAGTGGGGGTACTGAACCAGGGAGAAGAGGATGCCAGGATTGGGGGCATTATCAAGTCAGTGTCCCACCTTGGGTCCTAAGCTGCATGGAATGTGCCTCAGAATTATCCACTTTAGTGATGGAAAGGGGAGTGTTTATCCTTCACCTCCTTCCCTGCCCCCCCCACGCTGGTGGCCATGGCCTACCCTGTCGGGAATCATTTCCGACCATACATCCAGGTGGTACACATGCAGGCAGTAAACAGATTTTTCCAAGGGCTCTGGACAAAAAGCAAGAAGCAGGTAAAGCAGCTGAGGAAAGGTACTCTCTGTCAAACGACATTTGAGCAGAGCTGGTTCTCACCACAGAGGCTGACATGAGAGGTGAACTAAGAAGATCAAGTATGAGGTATCCAATAACTAGCAAGGTTCATTCTAATATTTTTAAAGAAGCCATCAGATAACCTCACTAGAGGTTGCATCAAATATTCAAAACTGAGTAAACATACCTGAATAGGATTTAATATTGCAATCAAACAAACCTTACTATAAAGTTGGTCTGAAAGGACATTTTATAATATAGATAATTGTCACTGTTCTGCATGATAATCAGGTATAGACAGTAAACATCATATAAAGATCATACTTACTTCTGGGTTTCCCACCATAACAATTGCTAAGGCTAAAAGCAATAAGGCTCAAGGACTAGGAGGTGCAGGGACCTAATCCAGGTTCATGATTGGTCATATCCTGATTTTGTCCATACCTTGTTTTAAAGGTCAGGACACCGATATCTTAGATCCTATTTCACTTAAGCTAGTCCAGTCCCATTACCTCTGAAGTGAGCATTGCATCTGATTCTACAAAGAGCAGAGACTGCTGAGAGCAGGACACAGCAAGGAAGAGGGAGGGGGACTGCTGTGGCTGTCAGTTAACAGGGCAGGAGCGAAGGGTGGGTAAGTGTCATACATGCTAAGATTTCAGAGACCGCATCCTGCTCACCACCTTCTCTCAGAAACTCTCCTGCTGAGGTCCCTGAGACAGTCCTACACAGACCCAGCTCCGGTTCCCTTGACACTCTCTAAGCCGGCTCTGTAGGAGCCCAGGACTGCCACATAAGCCTCGTGTGGAAAGTGCGTAAAAGGGTTTTTCCATCGCGAACAGCTGCAGGACATCTGAGTCGGAACTATGCTAACAAAAGAAGGGGTTTAAGGGCCAAATAAACAGAATAGCTGGAACACACTGCAGGACTGGAAAAGTAAGAGGATTGAAATGAGATAGAGCAGACAGCCGGTTGAAAAATGGTAGCCCAAAGGCTAGATCTAGCTACAGGCAGTTACCATTGCCAGAGTAGAATTTTTAAAAATATTTGAGCCAATGTTTAAAAATAAAATTTTTACATCAATGTCCGTACTTCTCTTGATAAATTGAAAAGCTGGTCCCACTGGGCTTCCTTTGAAGACGGGGCACATGCTTCACAGGGCATCCCCACCCACCACTGGTCCCTGTAACTCACCCTGAGTGCACCTGACACACCTCTTTGTGTACTATTGCATCCCCGGCACAGTGCATAGTGCCTGACCCACTGCAGGCATTCAGTATATTTGCTGAGTTCTGAACAGACGGAGTTTATAGAATGTTAAAAGGATGGGGGTGGGGCATCACACAGATAACAAACTATGAAGTGGGCCTTGGCAAATGAGTAGAATTGATTGTACATCTAGAACTGGTAGATTAATCATAATGCATTATATATTGGTCAACAGTTAACCAGATGTAAGAAAAAAAAACAGGAAAGGAAAACCAAACTTTTACTAACCCTTTAAACAAGCTTCTGAGCATGGGGTTCCAGTGTGTTCTCAATGTTTATTTAGTCTGCAGGGATGTTCACTGCCTTTTGAATACTTCTGCTATTCACTGTTATAATATTTTCTGTACATTCTTGTTTACTTGAAAAAAAATTTTAACCCTTTTTCATGCCTGACATGACCTTTAACTTTTTGTTCTGCAGTAAAGCTATTTGTAAAGATGTCTGAAATTTGACTAAGTAGGCAATAAATCTTCATCTATCAGTACGCACTTAAAAAAACATAATTTTATTACCTGGTTGAAGCTCATTCTTTCTTCCTTCTTTAGTAGATTGAACTAAACTTGCAGCTTATGGAAAAAAAAATAAATCATTAGCAAATGATCCATGTAGTGGCTTGTTAAAGTCACTGATTTCTATCTGAAAGGAGTGAGGGCTCAAAGAGCTATCAGCGGATGATTAAGGCAGAACACAAAGCTATCTTTTTTTGTAGGTAGACTCAATAGGTTCTTTATTTCACATCTAATCTCTTAAGAGTATCTCTTAATAGGAAATCATTATAATAGACAAATCAAATATTGTAAAAATCCAATACTTCGAAACCCAAAAAATGTAGTTTAGTTCTTGACACGTAGTAATAAAAAAGTTTAACTCACCAAGCAAAGTTCTCTCACAGTTGACAGAGCAACTGACAACTTGCAAGTCTTTCTCAAATGTGTAGAGATGCTATTAAAACAAAATATTTTTTAATTTGGAGTTTCATATTAATAACAATTTTATGAATACAAATTCCCACTTAGCTATCTACCGAGTATCATTGTGACAAACATTTAACCAAAGAACCAGTCCATGAGCCAATTTATTCATACTGAGAAGTTTCTGATTATTTCTTAAGAAAAAAGTTGTTTGGTTTGTAGGCCATGTTTGGCACTGAAACTTAACCATGAAGCAACAGAGCACAGCGATTAAGAGCACAGACCTTGGAGCCAAATTAGACCAAAGTTTTAATCCTGACTCTGCCACTTGCTAGCTGTGTGGCTTTAGACAAGTTACTAAACCTCTCTCTATCCTCACATCAGCAAAACAGGGATCATAATACCTATCTTAAGAGATTGATCCTGCCCTGGCTGGTGTAGCTCAGTGGATTGAGCTCGTGCCTGCAAACAAAAGGATCGCGGTTCGATTCCCAGTCAGGGCACATGCCTGGGTTGCAGGACAGTTCCCAGCAGGGGACACACAAGAGGCAACCATACATTGATATTTCTCTCCTAACCCTTCCCCTCTAAAGATAAATAAATAAATAAAAATCTTAAAAAAGAGAGAGATTGATCCTTATAAAAGGATCAAGTGAGATAATCCATATGAAGCACTAATGTCTGCCACACATAATAAGCACTCAATGTTAGCTATTATAATCATTGAGGCAAGTAAAGTTCTAATCAAATTATATAAATGATATCACTAGCTATGTCTAAGAGACTATGACAAATACATCTCTTATAGGACTCTCCTAATTAGTGCACTGGCAAAGTAATTTTCTATCTTTATTTAATCTCTTTTAAGTTGTCTTGCCACTGTTTGAAATGTTGCAAGATTCCATTTCCTTGAATATTAAAGAAAATAAAAATGGTTATGCAGAAGGAGGATGTGAGATACAGATTCAGGAACTGCAGACAATCACTTATATTAGGCAAATTTATAAAGTATAGGACTCAGAGGATAAGGAAAGGTAGAGTCTTAGATGTCAGGAGAGAGCGGGCTAAGAGAACAGTAAGTAGTAGAAGGTAATTAGTACCTTCTTAAGACAAAAAAAAAAAAAAGCACTAAGAACACACTAGAATCCTATGGCCAGAAGTTGATAGAAATGTGCTGTGGAGTCAGAAAACACTTGATTAGAGAAAGTGACCTTTGAATAAGAACTAAGAATAAGAAAGCTCTGAATTCATGTGAGAAATTTTGGGTTTCTTTGACTCTTGCTCTAATTGAGCAATTCTAATTTGTAAGTAAGGAGAATCATGAATGTATACACTTAATGTTTAGTG
>PVKM010036705.1:0-14705 GCA_004027735.1 Carollia perspicillata | reverse complement strand
TGGCCCCTCACCCCTCAACTTTGATGAAGCCTGACTCCCCTGAGTCCTCGATAAGTCTCTGATAATTCCTTGGCTACCTTGCCTCCTCTGCCTGACTTAAGCCTGAAACAATGACAGAAGGTGGTGCAGCCCTGTGCTGGAAAGGGTGGGCTCCCCAGGTGATCAGGCCTGAGAAAAGATATGTAAATTCCTGTGAGGCCTGCTTTGCTAAGAATGCTTTTAGTTAAATGATAAAGACCTGAGCAAGAAACAGTTTACTTTCCAAAGTTTCATAGCCTTTTAGCTGACAGACCCTAAATCAGAATAAGCCCTAATGGTTCTTTATCTACTGCCTAATCCTTGCTGCCTGAGAATGATTAATAAGTTGTACCTGAATTCCTGCAAAAGAAACCCAATAAAACCACTGTCCAGGCAAGGGTTGGTGCATTCTCCCTTTGAGAGAGAGGCAGGCCAATCTGAGGAACACCCCCCTTGAGAGAGTAGCCATGCTGTCCCCTTTTCCTCCACAGGACTCAGTAGTCCGTGTGAATTTGTCTCATGTCTCATCCATAACGCTGTGGACGCTGAGAACCGGTGCCCATGTCAAAGAATACTTCAGTCAGTATTCTTTGTTCACATTTCTTTCCCACTATGTATCTGAGTGTGTTTGGTTTTCCAGGTTAACTGTCTGAACTTCAGTTTCTATAAAATGGAGATTAAAAAAATTACTTGACAATGTTTGGTTTCTGACATGCTCAGCATATATCAGACACGAATCTGTGAACTGTAGCAATTCTTATTTTATTAACTACTCAAATATTTAATTGATTGTCTCGGTATTAATGGTTTATTATTAAATATTAAGATGCAGAGCACCCTTCTCATCTTTGTTTATGAAGAGCTTTTTGGAATGAAAATAAAAGTCTGTGGGGTTTACATAAAATTAATTGGCCGAAATAGTCAGCCTGGATGAAAGATTGATGCTAATCTTCCTAAATCCTCAGAAGAGCTTGTTTCTCTGAGCAACTATGTAGTTGGTACATAGAGGAGGGGACGCAGGGCTGGTGACAATGCCTCATTATTTGTCCCAAAACAATTAGAGGGAAGTCAGTGCCCACCCACCAAGAACATGAACTGGACGGTTGATTATTTACCTCACAGCAGTTCTCCAAGACATTCTATTAGATCATGGGTTACTTAGGGCACAGAAGCATTTCCTCCTTGCTGGGCTCTCACATATCATCTACATGTGGCACCGACATCTCAGAGCTTCTGAAGGTACTCCTGGGCCATCTCAGGACAGCAACATGAGTTCACAGGAATGCCCTGCACTTAACACCAAGGCTCTGAGAGCAGAAAACTTATGGTAAAGGAATTTACACTGAGTTTATCCTGTATGTATTAAGAAAGTGATGCCCACATATTTTAATCCCTGCCATGGACACTAGAAATGGGGATAGGGAATTAAGTCAAGAATTAAAGCACACATAGAAAGAAAAAAAACGTTTCCTTTTCAGTGTGAAAAAGGGAACATCGGAAGGGTTGTTGGGTCAGAGTCAAAAAAAAAGTGGCCAATACTTCTGTGTCACTGCCTATGGGCAGTTGTCTGACTTCTCTAGGCCTCTGTGTTTCATTTATTAAATCTGAGTTTTTAATCACTTTAGGTAACTTTCAAGGCCTCTTCTAATTAATGTGCTATGACCTTCATTTAATCATAGTGAACACAAAACATGTATAGAAAATGGTACTAAAGGAGTAGGGGTATTTTTTTAACAAAGTAGAAATGTATCAGAAAAGTTATTAAGAACCAAAAAGAGAAAGAGAAAGAAAAGGATAAGGTTTTCCAAATTCAGCCTCCATCTTCCACTATTGAAAAAGCCGTATCTGAAAAAATACCTATATTCAGATACTTTCCCACTAATTAGGTACCTTTGCTTGAAACAATTACCAAATTCTCTATCCTGTGATGACTTGGAAAAATTAAGCTCATCGACAAACAAAACACAGGCCCAGGGCATTGGGTCCACACAGCAAGACAAGGAGGCAAGTTTTTCTACCATGCACGGAGTCACTCATCACTAAACCCTTAGCGCAGCAAAAGGAATCAGTTTCTGGCTACCATAAAAAAATAAATTTCTGGATACTTGAGTTATCCTGAATATCTAAATAGTAATACTACTGATAACTGAACATTCAGAATGGGGAAAGCAGGAGTCACTACAAAAGTGTTGACACTTGATCACTCTTGATTTTAAAACTAAGAGGTATGTACAGTTTCACCCTGTCCTTATTGCTTGCTACAAAGTGAGAGATTAACTAAGGCCCCTTCCTTGATTTCTCTAGAAAACCCTTGAAATATATAGATCTGTCTGATTCATAACAGGCTACAGAGTTTACTTAACATCTGTTTCTGGTTATACTACTTTTCCAATCCCTTGGCCACAGAATATACATTTTAGAAATCTCATGATTACATTTTCTAACCTATCAAATAAAGAGTTCACCATAGGGGCACTGAGTGAGGTGTTAATAAAAGTCAGATGCAATGACAGCATCTCAATATTGCCTCACTTTATTACCATTACCCATATACCAAATAAATCATCTTTTACCAAAAAAAAACCTGCCTTGATAAAAATCAGAGCTGTATCTTTTAGTAGAAAATTCCAGCTCTTCAGCCAAAAAAGTTTTAAAATACAAGGCCTCTATAAAACTGCTGGTCAGCTGGACTGCAGGCAGGCTGGATGTCATGTTAAGGCCCACTCACCTCAGAGACTGAAGTCCCTTGGGCTCCTTATTCCCATCTCAGCATTTTAAGAACTTCCTACCTTCTGGAATCCCCCAGCTGTTGGACCAGAAATCAGAACTTCTCACCTGCGCATTATCCAGCTTTGCCCAATTCTAACACCTGGCTCCCTCCTCTTCTCAGGCAGCTCATCTATTTAACTGTTCCAGACGGGCATTCCTCATGTCACTACATTCTTCTTTATAGTCGTGATGAACAATATGAAAATTCTCTCAGTTCAAAGCTGCAACAACTACAACGACTTTGTTCTCAAGGCTTGAAAGTGTCTACGTTGAGCAAGGACTGTGGGATGTTTATACATTTCCTGATCTCAAGAATATTCCTTGTATGGTTGCTTAGCACTCCATTTCAGCTGTTTGTAACTTTCCAGTAAACCCTTTCATACTTCCTGATCAGGAACAGTTGAATAGTACTTAGTACTATTCATTCACTCAGTATCATTCTCACAGATGGCCTATTGTGCCAGAGACTCTACTAAGGTTCTGGGGGACAAGGGACCAAGCAGACACACATCCCTGCCCTCACACAGTTACACTGCAGGGAGATAGTGAAATTACAGTGTATGCAGGTGGTAGGAAGTGCTAAAGAGAAAAATAAAGCAGGGAAGGTGAACAAGGAGTCCTGAAGGCAGCATGGGCAATTTTAGATATTTTATAAAACTATTTTTGACAACAGAATCAGGAAATACTTGTTTTGATTTTCGCTTCCTAACCCCTAGAGAGAAGAAATTGTGGACAGAGAAGTTCCTCTTTACAGTTGCAGGGGTGTATTGTGCTATCTACCACCTGAGTCTGGAACAGGGTAAACTAACCTCAGAAAACTGAAGAGGCCTGATGACCATGGATAGCACAACCACACCGTTGCTTTGGTAATTTTCACAGGAACCAGACATAATACATCCACTTGGTAAGATGGCATTTCGAAATGATTTACTATAATGAATATGTAGTGTTTCCTTCTATTTTTCATTGGGAAACTGTATTAATATGCTATCCAGCTAACTTATATTGGTAATTTTGATCATTACGTTGACTAATTTTAATGTCTTTTTAAAATTATGATTGTATACTGGTAAGCTGCTCAAATTTATTTATTTGTTTGTTTGTTTGTTTATCCTTTGTTTATTTATTTATTAGTGCCTGAGGACACCTTCATTGACTCTAGAGAAAGGACAGGAAGAGAGAGAAACATCAATGTAAGAGAAACATCGATCAGTCGCCTCCTGAAATACCCCAACCAGGGATCGAACCAACAACCTAGGTATGTGCCCTGACCAGGGATTGAACCTGAAACCTAGGTAAGTGTGCTGATGGCGGATCAAACCCACAACCTTCTGGTGTATGGGATCACTCCAAAAAACTGAGCCATCCAGTCAGGGCTTCAAATACATTTAAACCAGTATAGTCATTTTCAGAATGTTATCAAAATGTACACATAATGTCCGTTTTTGATTACCATGTAAGAAACTTATGTAGTTAAATAGAGTCTATGATGCTTTACTTTAGGTGCTAATTTAAACCTTCTTCTCAGCCAATGTTTCAACAAACTTCCCAGAAAGTATCTTACAGATTTGTTTGGACTTTAACCTGATTAACAATACTTCCAAGACAGGTAAGAAGGTAAAGGGAAAACAGGAAGCTAGCCTGCAGGGTGAAGGTAATAGTGAGCACATTAAAGGAATGTCCACATTTGGACTCCTCATACTTGAGAGTGGCATTGATTCTCACTCAGATATCCACCTAAAAGTTCATGCTTTCCATGAGCAGTGGTGGCTCACTAAAAAATTTTTAAAAGGTTTTATTTACTTACTTTTAGAGAGAGGTGACGGGAGGGAGAAAGAGAGGGAGAGAAACATCAATGTGTGGTTGCCTCTCACGCGTCCCCTACTAGGGACCTGGCCCGCAACCCAAGCATGTGCCCTGACTGGGAATCGAACCAGAGACTCTTCGGTTAGCAGGCCAGTGCTCAATCCGCTCAGCTACACCAGCCAGGGCTCATTACAAAGTTTTGAAAGTCAAAATGTTATTTAATCATATTTTATACCCAATGCTAACCTTCTTAGTTTTGCTGACTTTCTAGCGCAATTATTTATTGACTAAAGAAAGTTTAAAAAAATAAAATTCTAACAGTAGTAGAAAAAAAGCACAGCTGTGTCTAAAGCTAGAGAACCAAGAACTGATAGGCACTGAGGTCAGCAGGAATTGGTTATCAGGACAGACGCCATGGAAGAAATATTCAGGATAGTAGTGCCAGTGTTGTAGAGAGCATGTGTGTAATCCTTAGGTTGCTTAATGCTATGTGGGAATGAAGGTCATTGTCTACAAAGTGTTCACGATTACAGGTAAAATTAAGAGACATGTGTAGTCATTAAGCAGCCCTTAAAAGGCAAAGGCCTCTTTTGTCCCCATGCTGACACCTCTTGTCCCTTTGCATTCTTTAGGCACTAGATCTGAGAAAAAATACTGAACCAGCAGGCTAGGACTCGTCTTATCCAGAGAGCTTCAGCACGTCCAGTCCCAAAGACTGATCTTTGAGTTGTTTCAAACCAAAATGAAATGTCTTTTTCTAATTCATTAGAAAGGAACTGCCTTTTTAAAAAAAATTCTCACAAAGGCAAAAGAAAGTGGCCCTGGGTACCACCGACTGTCCTAGGGTGGCTGTTAACTGTTCTTTTTTTTTTTAATTTCTTTTTATGTGTGGTTCCCTCTCGTACCCCCTACTAGTCACCAGGCCAGCTATCAGGGCGCGTGCCTGGCTGGGTATCAAACCAGTGACCTTTCGGTTTGCAGGCCTGGGCTCAATCCACTGAGTTACAGCAGCCAAGGCCATGTTCTTTATTTGCCTAAGTCCCTGTCTCTGAGCTCTGGACGTGCACAAGTTTTGTTTGAGCTGGCTTGTGGTACTCAGGGACGGTGTGCTGACCCCAGTTAGTGAAGAGTAGGATATACAAGGCAGACACTTTGCTGTGTCACAAATGTCATCGTATTTAGTCTTTGTAACAATACTGACATAGGGTATTTGATCTTCACTTTACGAATGCAGAAACAAGTCCTAAGAGGTTAACCTGCCCAAGGTCACACAGCTAACAAACCTCAAAGTAGAGATCTGAAACCTCAGTACCCGGTTTATTTCAAAGAGTAATGTTCTTACCTTTAAGCGCCAAAGCTTGTGATGTGAAACCGTACAGACCTTAATTCCAACCCTAACGGTAAACTGCTGACTCTGAGCTTCCTCCAGCTTGAAATGTAATAATAATTGCACGTTAAGTGGTAAATGTAGGTATCTGAGGGGCTAATGTTGACACCGCTTGTTCACGATGTTGAGTCTACTGAAATCACCACCGCTGGTCCCATCCCGCATGCCCCCCCCACCCCGTCTGACGGTCAGTGCAGAAGCCACTGCACGGAAAACACGGCCTACAAAGTGGATCGAGGTGGAGCACACGGTAGCTGAGCAGGCAAGTGGCGGGTCCAGCACTTCCGCCCCACCCGGCGCAGGCCCAACTCCCTGCGCCGGGTCCAGGCGCGCCACCCCAGTTGTCCCTCTTGCCACGCTGCTCCGGCACTGCTAGCACAGGACCCGACTGCCCTTCTACCCCGAGCCGCCACACTGCCGGAGTGTATGGCCCGCACTCACCTACAGCTTCAGCAGCTAACACCAGGGAACCAGTCTAAAGTCCAGCCAGCAGCAGTCTCGGGAACCAAACAGGACTGGCCTGCTGGGTGAGGCCGACCTGGGAGGGGAGAAGTGGGTGGGGCCAACCGGGTAGGGGGCGGGGCAAAGACTCAGAGATGGGCTGAAGTAGGGTCTAGCGCTGATGAGGCGGGGCTGAGCAGGGAGGGGCGGGTAGAGATGGAGTTGGGCGGGGCCGAGCCGCAGGCCCACCCACTGGGTGCACAGCCCACCAAGCCCTGGCCCAGGCTAACGGGTTCCTGCTGTTGGGCTGAGGCTTCAAGGCTTTTATGAGACCTTCCTCACCCAGAACCGCAGGTTCCCTTTGCCCGTTGAAGTAAGTTATTTGGTGCACCAAAATTAATTTCTAAAGGACAAAACAATTAAAATATGTGAGAAAATTAGTCCTGGGGAGAGAGCTCATTTGCTTGCAGCGTCATCCCATACAGTAGGAGGCTGCCCTTCGATTCCTTGTCGGAGCACATACCTAGGTTTCGGTTTCGATCCCTGCTTGGGGCACAGAGGGGAGGCAACTGATGTATGTTTCTCTCTCACACAGATGCCTCTCTCGCTCTTTATCCCACTCCTTCCCTTCTTTTCTCTCTAAAATCAATAAACATATCCTCGAGTGAGCATTAAAAAATATATATGAAAACTATACTACTACCTGAACCAGGAAGAATCAGAATAACCATTCTTACTCAGAGCACTTTCAATGTGCACAGCCTGAGCCATTTTATATTCTTAATTTAATTTAATTTAATTTAATCCTCACAATTTTGGGACGTATTCATTGCCATTATCCCCACTTCACAGAAGAAAAAATGTGGTTGAGAAACTTGAGTTTTGGTTACTGTCAGCCTACTTGCCTAAAATCACATTTCTAAGTAAATTAACCCCAAAGACCCCACTTGATGAAACATACTGTGGCAAATACAGAACTTGTGTCCGAGGAAAACATAAACAAAATCAATTGGCAAACACATTGGAAAAAATATTTGCCATCCATCTCTCACTGTCAAAGACAGTGTTAGTATCTTAAGTATAAATTGTTTTTTTAAATTTTTTAAATTTATTTTTAGAGAGACAGGAAGGGAGGGAGAGAAACATCGATGTGAGAAAGAAACATCCTTGTGTTACCTCTCAAGCGTGCCTGGGGATGGAACCACAACCTAAGCATGTGCCCTGACTAAGAATTGAATTGGTGACTTTTCCCTTTGTGGGATGGCGCCCAACCAACTGAGCCACACGAGTCGGATGGTACAAATTGATTTTTAAAAATAGAAAAATGAACAAAGGATAATTATTTACATTACAGAAATGGAAAATGAAACATATGAAGAAGTATAGACTTTCCTAACTAAAAACTTTTAATCCAAAAAAATAAAAACTAAATATGTTTTGTGTAGAGGAGGACCAATAAAATGGCATTGGTCCAGTCAAGATAGGATAAAGTATATAAAACAAGAAGGAGTCTCTCATGTCAACTAAGATGGCTGTCAGTCAGCCATGACACTTTGGTTCAAGAGGGAAACTACCTAAGTCACGCTAGACACATTTGGCAAGGAGACGCACCTAAGATACCTGCACATGTGACCAGAACAGCCATGTCTGCAGAACAGGACTACCCATAGATAGACTCCTGGGGAAATTCCCGACTTATCACCAGGTGTGCCAAGACACTTATCAAGAGACACAGAAAGGTGTAATCCACCACTTTAAAGATACAATTGAGGCAGGCCCCAGACCACTGCTGAGACAGCTGAGCTCCATGCAGCAACATGCTGCTCTATGCCATGCTGATCTCCCTTAGCATCAGCTGCTGGAGGCTCTGCCCTGCTCGTTTGAGGACTTTGTCTGTTCTACTGCTAACCTGGCTCCAGAAATCCTTCCTTGTAAGATATTGACAATTCCCTTGCCCACTGTGCTGTCTTTTGCACCTGCAGATGGAGACCCTGGGACTTGGGCTCCTTGTTCCTCATTGATTGCTCTGTCTGTGTGTGTGTGTGTTATATTTCTCTTAGATTGTTGGAGTGGGAGTAGGATATTCATGTATGTTAACGTTCTACTTTGAGTGAACCTGCATACAATAAAATCTGGGTACAGATTTTACAAGGTAACAATGACATAGTTACCTTGTGTAGCTCTTGTCTATTCCTTGGTGCCAGGTAGCAAGCTGAGCAGCTGCCCAGCTGACATATAGGAAAGGCTATATTGGCAACATATGCTTGTGACATGTTTAAATAATCACATCAGGACACATAAGGATCCAGCATGTGCTGGATGCCTACTATGTGCCAGGCATTGTTCTAGATTTGTGATAAACTAGGGACATACAGAATATCCTAGAGGGAGGACAAATAATAAGTGAATTATTATAAGTGAGTGAGATGATTTTAGGTAGCCATAACTACCATGGGGAAAGTGATAAGGGTGATTTGGGGATAATGGGAGCTTACTTGGACTGGGGATCAAGGAAGTTCTAAGGAGGCCATATTTTATTTGAGACCTGAAAAATAAGATAGAGGCAGTCATGCAAAGATCTGAGGGCAGTGGGATGATAGCAGGGGCAAAGGCACCAGTAGACCTTGCAAGCTGCAGGAGCAGAAACAAGGCCTTTGTGGTTGCAGCATAATGGGGAGGGAGAGGAAGCATTTTGTTCAACCTCTTGTTTCATTCTTGATTATGCTTTGACAGTTAAGTGAAGGTTGCCAGGCACACCACTAATTTAAGTGTAATTTTCAAAATTTCTGGAATACATAGTTTTCCTACCTAACCATTATGATCTTTGCCTTCAGTAAAATAGGAGGAAGTAAGGAAAAGGAAATGGTTGTGTACTTTTAGTGCCCAATAAGTGATCTCGTTTCAATGCATCATCCCTTCTGTTCCACCTATTGTCTAAATTCTATTCTACTTATGGTATTGTTCACTTTTTCATTTATTCAACACTTATTAAATTCATATTATGTAACAGGCACAACAACATTTAAGAAACAAAGAACAAATATGTATCAGACTCAACAACTAGTAGAGATTTTCATGGATGTTAAAATGAATGAGTTGTTCATAAAAATCAACGGATTACACCAAATTTTGTGGGTTAAAACTAACAGTCACATATTATCTGTCATGGTTTCTGTGTTCAGGGATTTAGGAGTGGCTTAGCAGGCCAGTCTGTCTCATGTCTTTCGTCACATTGTAGTCAGGTATTGGGCAGGGTTGCAGTCATCACACAGGCTGGAGGATTGACCTCCAAGGTGGTATACTCATAAGTAGCAGTGGTATTGTGTGTTGGTGAGAGACCTCAGTTTCTCTCCACGTGGGCCTCTCAACAGGGCTGCTTGAATGTCGTAAGGGCATGGCTACTGTATTCCTCCAGAGTAAAACTCCAGGAGATCTAGGCAGAAACTCAGTGATTTGTATGACGTAGCCTTGGAAGTCAAGTGCCATCACCTTTGCAGTATTTTGTTCGTCAAACAGACCATTGTTGATTAAATGTGGGAAGGATTCCACAAAGGACTAAATTCAAGAGGAAAGGATCTTTGCCTGTCTTCTCTGAGGCTGGATACCACAAAAGTCTAACCAGTGTTTTGAAACTAAATATACAAATAAAACCTAATTTCTCCTCAAATCTATTCATCCCACAGTCTTCTCTATCTCCATTAATGGCAAAACATTCTTTCAACTGTTTGAGTCAAAATGCTTGGAGTCATCGTTGACTCCTCTCATATCCCATCTCTATCTGGTCTGGTCTGTCTGCTAATCCTGTCAACTCTACAAGTGTATCTAGATTCTGACGACTCATATCTTCCAGCCTAGTCCAAGCCACCACTATTTCTTTCTAGATTATTCTAATACTCTAGTAACTGCATTGCTACTTGCTCCCTTTCAGTCTATTTTCAAAGCAGAAGAATCTAATTAATGTTTAAATTAAATTATGTCACACACAATCATACAAAGAAAAAACAAAGTTCTTACAATTGCCTACGAGGTCCTGCAGTACTTGGTCCCTACCCTCCTCTTTGACTTTCTCTCTTGTACTCTTCCCTTTGCTCACTGAACCCCGTCTAGAGTAGACTTACTGTTCATGGAAAATGCCACTTGCTTTCCCAGTTCAGGCCTGTCCACGTTCCTTCTACACAAAATGCCATGCCCCCAGATATCTTCATGGACCTCTCCTTCTTCTTTGGGTCTTCATTCAAATGTTTCCCTCAGTGAGGACTTCTGTGGCTACCAGACTATTTAAAATTGTAATACCAACATACTCTTTACCCCTTCCTGCTTTATCTTCCACTTCATTTATCATCATTTATTATATCTTTTACTATTTATCTTACTATCTTTTGCCAACTATAATATATACGCCATTAGAAATTATTCATTCACTTCTAGAAGAGTAGAAGGTATATTATGCAATGAACATTTGTTGTATGAATGAAGAAATGGTGCCAGGACTTGTAATAAGACAAAAGTCAGACTGTCATTGATTTTACAGTATAGCAAAGGCATGTTACCACTTCTTATCAACACATTACCAGTTGTTATCACTGCAACTCCAAAATATACTTGATTAACAAATAATCTAATATAAAAATAATATTATAAAACATGCTCAGAGCCATAAAATATATAAAAGTATATTTGGGGAATCAAGAAAAGCTTCTCTGAAGAAGTGACATTTGGACCGAGAGCTAACAGATGAACAGAAATTACCTTGGTAAGGAATAAAGGAGCTGGGCGGAGGGATGAGAAGGAATCTTTTTTTTTCTTTGGTTGTCAAATGATTTTTAATTGAAATACCTTCCTTTACACTTGTTAAGTAGCTGGCCATTCCACTGCACCACGGTTGATGTCATCTGTGATGTTATGAGGGTGGTGGCCATCCACAGTGCAGCCCACAAACTGGGCTGTCCCCAGGATCTCTTTAATGATTCCAGAGTTCTCTAGCTAAAGATCAGTGCCACATCTGTCAGCAATGTTGATGATCTCAGTAAAAATATTTACACTGTACTTAATGTGTATGTGTGTGTGTGTGTTTTCTTGCATCTTTCTGTCTCGTGGTGCTTCTTTGAGGACTTTGATAATCACGGCAGAGGCAGAAGGCACTACCTCAGTCTGGGCCTGCCTTTTCTGAATGGTCAGTTTCACTATAATCCTCAGACCCTTCCAATCACCAGTTGCTTTGGCGATATCATCACCAACCTTTTTTGGAGAAAGGCCCAGAGGGCCAATCTAGGGGGCGAGGGCAGACATGGCAGCGACTACCCCGCCAGTGCATCTCAGGTAAATGACTTTGATCTCGTTGGGGCTGAACTTCAGTTGCATGGTGGAGGCAGCTGGTGTTGGATGAACCCGGATATGGAATGACGGAAGAGAGTTGCACCTTTGCCCCCTCTGAGCCAAAATCCCAAAAGCTGGATGACAAGGAATCTTGACAGAATATGATTTGGGGGGTCTGAGGCTCCTCAAAGGAAAGACAAAACAGTGTGCCCAAAACCAAGAGAAAAATATTTCAGACTTAAAGAGATTAAAGAAACATGACAATTAAATGCAATATGTAATCTGGATGTGACCTCGAGTTGGGGAAATAGTTGCTATAAAGGACAGCTTTGAAACACATATTAAATAATAGTATTCTGCAGCTTTCTGAATTTGATCATTGTTCAGGGATTAAACAAGGGAATGTCTTTGTTTCTAGGGATAAGGAGTCATATGTGTAATCTACTCTCAAAAAGTTCAACAACAGAAAATAGTAGCAGGAATATTATATGCATACTACTTATAATATGTGGGGGGACTCCACCCACAGGGACCCCCGGCCGCTATGGACGAAAATAATGCTGCTAAGACATGATCTGCTTGAGGAGGAAAGGTGGTCGAGCTCTCAAAGGAGAAGGGGCCACGAATCTTTACCTCAATGGTATTTATTAGGTTTGTAACACACAGGGATACAGGTAAAGTTTATCAGTCAATATTAGGCATCAAGGATCAAACAACAGATAACATTTCAAAGAAATCTGAGGGCTTAATCTGAGTCAGTGTCTGTCAGGTAAGGAGGTTGCAAAAAACTTTGGGAGACATATTCATTTCCTGCCTGGACCCTTGTCATATGGATGAGAGCACTCTTAGCAAAGCAAGCTTCACAGGACTTGACTAATTCTTTCTTATGCCTGATTACCCTGGAACCCACTCTAGCGGGCAGAGGGCCAAAAGCCAGAATCTTGACATAATATGAGTGCACCCACTCCCTGACAAGATTCAGGCTTAAGTGGATTAGAGTCAGGAAGCACTTCTCCCAGATGGAATGGGGACTCAGGCTACATCAAAATAGCTAGGGGGAGGAGAGTCTTTTGCCCCCATTTTGCTGCAGGCCCCCGAGTCCTTCCTTGAGGGTCTCCCACATGATCCTGTCTGGCTTGGGTTGCCTCTCCTCTGAGGGGCTGTACCAGTCATAGGCTAACCAGCACTCCTGCCAGGGAGATAAGCTTTGTTTCCTTAGTGGCTCATAGTCCAGAGGACTATCACTCACTCAGCCTTAGCCAGTAGGGGCAGTTACAACTCCTGAAACCAGACAGAGCAGTTCCCAACAGTAATATATGTAAAGAAAGATAAATGTGTCAAAACAATAACAATGGCTAGTTTTTTTTTTTCAAACTGAAAAGTGTAATTAAAATTTAACTCTGAATGAAATACCAGAAACTAGATTTCAGGATTATTGTGACATCCAGTGGTATAAGCCTATTATTTAGCAACATTGAGGGAACTACTAGCAGAAATATGTAAAAGTGGTTCCCTCTGGGAAAGCAGACTAGGGTTCAGCAAATGTTGAGAAGAAAATCATAAGTCACTGATGAAATCCTAAAGAAATGTGGTTGATTTAGAGGGGCGATGGGAGACAGCAATCATAAGGTAGCAGCACTGGACTTGGGGAGTATCATGTGAAATAGGAGTATGCGTTCTCTTTGTATCAGAGTAGTACTGAAAGGACTACGTAAATGCAACCTAGTTGCTGAAACCAATATCTTGCCTTCTCTCCCATAAACAGCTTTGCTCTGCCCCACATAGCAGGCACTGAACTAGGATCCGGACCATTGGTTACTGAGCTGAAGGGGACTGCCAAGTCTCTGCGGGGACCATGGTTTCAAGCAGACCCAGAGCTACGGATAGGAACAGCGACCTCTGAGCCCGGCTCTCTTCCTCCTTCATCTTCCCGGCCGTCTCCCTCCTCACGTAGGTTAGCTCAATTTCCCTTTGCCGCTCCCCACCCCGCCCCGCGGTATCTGTCTCCCCAGAACCCCCAGCACAGTCACCCTTCCTTTGAGGGCGACAAAATTGGAAATAACTAGCCCTTCCTTGTCTTCTTGCAGACTTAAACGCTCGGGTCTATTTCCGAGCTTCCAATTCTGTTCTCCTGACCTAGCTCTGATTCTAAACCGTAACACCTCACAAACCAGGAACAAAAAAGGGAAATCAGAAGGAAATTCTCGCTGCCCCTGTGCCCTCCGCGCAGGAGCAGGAAGCCCGCTAACTCCCACTCACTAGAAACAGACCTTACCCACCGGAACCAGGAGCCCGAAACTTTGCGCCGGATGGGAACTTGTGCACTGGCCGGCGAGCAAGTACAAGCGCCGGAAGAAGCGTCAGCAGGGGGCGGGAGCACTTGCTCCCCTTCTCGCCCTGGCCTGCCGGGCTGTTCTGAAGGGTGAGGAGTCAATCCCCCAGGGAAGTCATGGCGCTGGCTTCGCGGCTGGGGCGTTTGCTCCCTTCGGGGCGGGATGCAGTCCCGGGACTTCGGCTTCCGACGCGGGTCACCGGCGGGCGCCGACCGTGCACGCAGAGACTCAGCGGCTCAGAGGTAGCTGTTGAGTCTGGCTCACGGGGAGGGCGCGTGCTGGCCATCGCGGCGCACGGGCAAGGGTTACCCTTCCGCAAGTCTGCTTTCCTTCCTGGAACCGGCGGCGCGCGCCACGGCCGCAGCCTCTGCACGCGCTTCCTTTGAAAGCTCGTTTTCCCTGCACAATGCTGTAGATGCTGTGAGGTGGCCCTTGGATTGTCCGGTTCTGGCGTTTCTATTTGACTGGCTGGGCCTTGGTTTATTTCAAGAGGAGGATTGGGGGCTGAGGGTAAGCACTGGTGCACGTGACATTGCATTTGAACTGGATGTGTTATCCTTTTAAACTCTAAAAACAATCTTTTGAGTGCCTGCTGTGTTCCTTAGTGTGGTCGGGGGCTGTGTGAAAGAAGGGCT
>PVKM010036703.1:0-14734 GCA_004027735.1 Carollia perspicillata | reverse complement strand
ATGAAATTCATAACAACTACATGTGAGAAATAGTTCCAGAATTTATTTGAATTCTTGTACAATCTGTGGCCGATTACAACCCATACAATTGGACACCATTGATTTTTTTGACGAGGCTTTGACCCTTTTGGAGAATTGATCAATGGGGCTACGTGAGGACTTTTGTAACTCACTGTTGATTTGGGAAAAACCAGTGAATTTTGAAATAATCTGGCTAAAAAATAAAACACAAACTATAAAATGCTTCAAAACTCTTGGGTGGACACTAAGCTAGATGTTCCACAAAAATATCACGAAGAGAACACAAAGAGAGCCTTGTCTGAGCTTGCCGAAGAGATTTATTTTGCTATGGACTCCAGGAGGGCATCACGAAAAGGAAGGGCACAGATGGAGTTCTTTAAGGCCGATATCTCAGATTCTGGATTTCTTCTAAGAACCAATCTTTTCCAGGAAAACAAGAGCAGCCCCAGTGTCCCCCAACCTGGCCATGCTGCCCAAGCCTCAGGCCAAGCCATTGGAACTGGTGGCGGAAGAAGCCTGTGGTAGAAATCAATCAGATAAGAAGCAGCTCTAGGTATTGGCGGAGAGAAGTGGGAGTGTGAAGTAGATGGTGCCCAGTCACAGATAGCAGATATAATGTCAGAAATAATGTGAACTGTTGACGGTAAGGCCAGGAATAATTTCAACTTCAGTTGATGATGAAATATCCCAGGTGTCTTAGTTTTTAGGGCTGCTGTAAGAAGGTACCAGAACTGAGTGGCTTACACAACAGAATTGATTGTGTCAATTCTGGATGCTCAGAGTCCAACATGACCCTGCTTCCTTTGTTCAGGCCTCTCTCCCAGCTTCTCGTTGTCCTTGGCTGTGACAGCATAATTCCAATCTTCACATGATGTTTTCCCTGTGTGTATCTGTGTCCAAATGTCCTCTTTTTATAAAGACACCGGTTTTATTGTATCAGGGGTCCACCCTCCTCTAGTATGACCTCTTCTTAGCGGATTACATCTGTGAAGATTCTGTTTCCAATAAGGTCACATTCTTAGGTCCTGGGGGTTGGGACTTTAATATATTGATTTGGGGAAAGGGGCACAAGAGGGACTTTGCTCAGAATCTTCAGATATTGTGCCAGAATGTCTAAGAACTTTGGAGGAGGATTTAGTATCCACTGACAACCAGAGGACACTGTAGGCCTGTCTATTCTCTGAACACTCACGTGAAGGGTATCAGAAAGGCTGGGTCTGCATTTATACTCAGATTAGAGTCTTTGGTACAAAAGAGCTGGCCCAGGATACTTAGACACCTGTAGCTCAGAACTTGCTCATTTAAAACAGGTGTGAGCACAAATAAAACTGTGCGTGCCTCCCCTGCTGCATCCTCACCTTCACTGGACTCTGTGTATCCTCTCCCCCACTCCAATTGCTCTCTTACCCATTGAAGCAAAGGAAGAAAATGGAGAGGGGTGGGGTCTGGAAGCTATTGCTAACTTCAATGAGCACAGGAGCAAGGCATGGGTTGGTTGACTTCAGTGGCCCATAACCTGCCTGCTGTGATAAATGGGAATTTACTGCCACAGCCAGAAGCCTTGATGACCCTCTGCAGGCTTTGGGGAGCTTGGTGGGAGCACCCTTCCCCAGGCCTCCTGGGGGCTGGATGCTGAGGCACAGAGAGTACCCTCTGGTCTGGTACCCCATCAAAGAGACAGTTCTTACTTGGTCCTTGAAGGGGTGTCCTGGAACCCAAGTGAAGCTATTATAATGTGGAGGAGGCCCTCAGTGGCTCCAGTGAAGACAGGGAGCCCTGCTTAACCTCATGGTGGGAAGATTCAGAGGAAGCCACTAAGGTTTTAGGGAAGCCAGAGGACTTATGTTTGCTTTTCTTATGGTGTAGAGAAAACTCATGTTGGTCACAGTAATAGGTGACCATGGAGAACTGGGGAGGGTTCAGGAGTGGAAACATTCCGTACAACAAGAAATTAAGCTGAGTGATCTCCTTTAGTTTTCTTTTATTCTATATTGTCCCTGTAGGTAGTTAACTAGTTACTAATAAGAAAGAGAGCAAAGGGAATTAGACATTGAACTTAACACACTAGGGAATAGTGAATAAGATGAGGGCACTGCCCCTTAACTCAAAATCAGATCTATTTTTGTCAAAAATTGACTCTCCTCCTCCTGGGCTTCCTTTAAGCCAAACATTGATTCTCCAGATTTGAGGGCAATAATCCAAGCTTCAGCAGAGCAAGAAAATTCTAAGCCTGGATATATGTGAGTCGGGGAGTTGCCTCACAGGCTGCCCTGCCCGGACAACTGAGGACATCTGGGGGAGATCCTTCTCTAACTGGTAAGCTGCTTTGGTGGGGGAACTAACATCTTGGGAAACTTAGACCTGGTTCTCTTGGAGCAACCGCAGGGTAGGAAATAGTTTTCAGAGACTTCAACATCGTGTGGGGTGGCAGGAGGGGGAGTAGAATGATGTAATTCTTTGACAATATTTGTTTGTGTTTCAGTCTTGCTGCTAGGGTGTGTTTACCTCCCCTATCCCAGAAGATAGCCAAGCCTTTGTGTTTCCAGCAGCCGGTGGGCTTTTGTGTGGCACTGCAGGAAGTGGTGGTTGCCAGGCACCCAGAGACACCCTCCTCCTGGCTTTTGTCTTGCCTATGCCTGGGCTGATTGAGCGGAATTAAGCTGCCTAAGAGGAAGAGCAACGATCTCAGCAACTGTAAAGGAAGGTTTTCCAGAGGCCCCCCTCCAGAACTGGGAAGGGAAAGGGGGCTTTTGTGATTTCCAGACCGAGAGGAGCAACACCTGCTCCTCACCCTCCACACACACACACATACACACGCACATTCACACTATCTGAACATTTCAGGGCAAGGCTGGCAGAATCTCAGGGGAATGGATTGATTCGAGGTTCACCCAGAGAGGCCACTCCTTCCCCTACCCAGTCCTTGTGCAAATTAGAAAGAGATGCCCCACGCTGTCCCTCTCACACAAAGAAGTAATGAGCAAAGAGCAGATGGATTTCACTTCTACTGGCTCCTTCACTTACACAAACCTGCCAGTCCTCTTTTCTCTTCCCAATTCATTACAGTTATTTTTAAGTCTTCTATTGTATTTTTCCATGTGCCTCCAATTCTCACGACAGCACCTCCCAACTTTTAAAACTAAACTTAATTTTAATTCTCAATATTTATAGCATTTATGTTTTAGTGCCTCTATCTCTATTAATTTATTCATTGTTTGTCTATAGGTTGTTTTTAACAACCAGTCTTTACTATACTGCATTTACAACAAGATGATCGTGAATGTAATTTTTCACCAAAGAATTAAATGAAGTAATGTGATGGGATGCATAAAGAAAGAAATGTACTCATGTGTCGGTAAGAGCTGTAACACTAGAAGAAAAACTATGTCCAAATGTTAAAACCAAATAGTCATTGTTTTATACTGTATCAGTTGGTCAAAATTATGCCACATTTTAGATTGCTTCACATTTAAAACTTGACTTCCTCATAGATGTCTGTTTTTTCTTTTAGTTTCTAATTGCCTTTGTATTTTCATAAAAGAAGCACATGCCTTTACCTTCTCACTAAGGTCATCCAGCTTCTCCGTGATATTTGTCAAGGCACATCCACTGACCTTCTTTGGCTTCTTGTTTTAATCTGAACAAGTTGTGTTCTAGGTTCACTGCATAATCTTGATCATGGGTTAGTTTCCTCTCCCTTAACCTCATACTTTCTTCTTCCTTGAATTCATTTTTAAGTTTTCCTAAAAATTCTCTCAATGTTTTCTCTAGAAGTATAAATAGTAAAAAACTTCTGACCCATGCGAATCTGAGAATACCTTTATTTTTCCTTCATGTTGGAGTAATGGTGTGGGTTGGTATATAACTCTAGGTTAAAACAACCTTTTCTTAGAACTTTGAAGCCATCCAGCAATAGGATGGCCATTAATTTTTTCATTCGTTTTAGAGAAATTGTGGTATTCTTTCTCCTCTCTCAAAATCTGGTATTCTAAAATTTTTATCATTGTATGAATATTTTTCTCCCCATCTATTAATCACTCTCAGCAGTTTTCAGTTGGAGTTGTTAAATTTCTTGATATTTCAGAAATATTCTTGTATTATTTTATTTATTGTTTCCTCCTCTTTATTTTCTCTAGTTTCTATTTCTGGAACTCCCATTGAGCAGATTTGAGGTTGGCCCTTCCTGTATCAGTTATCTATTGCTGATAATGAATTACCACAAAAAGCAGTTTAAAGCCAACACACATTTACTATCTTATGGTTTCTGTGGGTCATGAATCTTGGCACAGTTTCGTTGAGCCTTCTGCTCAGGGTCTCGAAAGGCTACAATCGAGGTATCAATGGGCTTGCAGTCTCATCTGAAGATTGCCTGGGAAAGAATATGCTTTCAAGCTTGGCAGAATTCATTTCCTTTCAACTACAGGACTGAGAACCTCTGGTTTATTGGTAGGTGGCTAGAAGCCACCCTCAGTTCCTAGATGCCACCCTTAGCTACTTGCCACATGGACTTCCCAACATGGCTGTTTTCTTTATTAAAGCCAGCTGGGGAAAAAGAATCCCTACCGCTTGTTTTGAGCAAGAAAGGATCTTGTATAATGTAACATAATCACAAAAGTGATGTCTCATCACCTTTGCCATTGCCAGTTCACTAGAAGAAATCCCAAGTTCAGCCCACCCTAAAAAGGTGGGGGTTATACCAAAGAATGAACCTCAGGAGGTGGGGATCATGGAGGGGCCACCCTAGCATCTGTCTGCTCCATCCCAGTTCTCTAAATCACCCCCTATTCTTTATACACATTTTCATTTTTAAATATTTTTTCTTTAATCTATGCTCTGGAAGATTCCTTCTTCTTTATTTGTCTGTTCTTCCTGCAAATAAGATGGCAATGAAATAGGAACAAAATTGCAATATTGTGATGTCCTGAATGTCTAATGAAGGATGTGTTTCAAAGAAATGGAAATGGCCAACAATGTTAAAACTGTGTTTTATTTGTTAATGAGTCAAGAAAGATGAGAACTGATGATCTTCCCTCTCCCACTCTTGCATTTAAAAACATGGGAACACTGTGACCTTGGCAAGAACAATTTTAGTGGAATTATCATTGTAGGTAGTTAGCTAGTTATTAATAAAGGGAGCAAAGAATTAGACATTGAATTCAATAAACTGGGGAGCATAGGCCTGCTTGCTTCACCAGGAAGCCACAGCTTGTACCCCAGGGGATCATAGCATTTTTCCACCAAGGGAATTAACACTCATCTTTTCCTCCCACCAGTACTGGATTGTTGGGGGGTGGGGAGGTCCAGGGGCAGTGCTTGGCTGTAGAGGCCTGTCAATCTAACTAGGGGGTGGGCCCATCAAAAAGGCTGCAAAAGCTTGGGAAGTCAGTTGATCCTTTTGAAAACTCACCTGGTCCATCCCAAACCCAAGCTAATATAATCCCAGGGGGGAAAGAAGTGCTCCCTCTCTCTATTCCTCTCTCTTTCTTGTGACCCATACTCACTCATTTTTTTCACTCATTTTCTCTCCTCCAGCAGCACATGACTATATTGTCTGTCAGATGCTGGGGCCCACAGCAGATGGCCTGGGCTCCAAAAGCACTAAGCTTTAATATGAAGGCGAAACTCTGTACATTGGCTCTTGTTTTGGTCTTGCTGAAGGCACAAGTGAACTTTTTCCATAGCAGGATCGGGGCGATGCGGCACTGGAAGCCCTGAGGCAGCCTTCCACAGGAGCAAACCATCTTGCCACACCATAGTCTCCCTTGCGTGGGTCCTTGTAATGCTTTCCTCATGATCTCAGGGAGAACCTGGTTTCCACGGACGACAGAAGGATGGGGGGAGGAGGCTTTCGGAGTGGGTTGAAAAGAGAGTTGGAAGAGACAAACCAGACTCAGCAACTATAGACAATGCTCTGGAGGCATGGATTTTTTTGAATTAATTAATTTTTTCCGGTTTTATTGAAAAATAATTGACAGACTAGGAACTTTTTAATTAGAGAAGTATGAAATGGGATAGGCCTTGGGAAAGGATGCAGGATCAGGAGAGCGATGATTGAGCATGTGAAAAGTTCCTACATGTGCGGGGGCTAAACAATATTAATACTTTTCCTCCTACCTTCTTAGTTCGTCTGGCTGGGCTAATGACCAGGAGAAAATAAAAGTTTAATACATGCACATGGGAAATAAACATAGGAGTGATAATTCCATATAAATTCCAAAGACAGTGAGGCAACATTTTGGACAAAGGAGAAAAGGGGGATGGGGTATTAGATTTCAGAAGTGAGAAGGGACGATTTGCAGGCAGTTGAGAAAGAGCAGAATACGTACAGCAAGAAAATCCTTGCCAAGCAAGTTACAAACGGTGGGACACAGGGAGTAGCTAGTTCGGGGAGGGGGGGGGGCTGCCTAAAGCCGTCTTGCTTACTCTACTTAACTCAATTAGGCTAAAGCAACGTTTAAACTCTCCTTCCTAAAGCAGGTTTCTCCGTCTGAACCTCTTGGGCAGGAGAGAGGGGAGGCTCAATGTTTCCTTTTGAGTCTTTTATATATTGATAAACAGCTTAAAATCAATATACCAAATGATGAGCTTCAGGGTGGCAGGATTTTGGTCCCCTTATAACGGGGTTTGGAGCTCAGAGGATATTCCCCACAAACCTGGCTTGGGGGATGAGGGAAGCAAGGATGACAATTGAGAGGTGCTTTGCATACCTATGGCAACTTGGCTGGCTTAGTAAGTTACAAAGCTGTGCTGCTGCTCAGCCTAGGCAGGTGGGCATGACTTCGACTCACGGTGTGTGGGGAGGGTTTACAGTGCCTGCAAGAGAGGCAGGAAGGCAGTTCATGTCACCGGGCCACGCCTGCCTAGACTGAACGTGGCAGCCAAAAGAATGCGAGCTGTACAACGAATGCGCAGATGTAACCCACTGTGGGAGGCGTCAGAGATGGGGTCATGCCAGGAGGTCCAGGCCAAGATTTAAATTAGGTGCAACGGCCATGAGGCTCTCTCTCTCTGCCATGCAGTTTGAAAGGGTGCAGAAGGGCCCCATCAGCCCGCCATGAGGTCTGGTGTGTGTGCAGTTTGAAAGGGTGCAGAAGGGCCCCATCAGCCCGCCATGAGGTCTGGTGTGTAAAGAGGTGCCGCATGGTTTTGGATTATGAGTTGGAGAACAAGGGGAGGGGCGGGGGGACATGGCTGATGGTGTTGAGAATCTTGGGACCTATCCAGCCAAGCGTGGATTAATGGGGCTGTCTGAATGCTGAACTGTGACTGGGAATGCTGAGCCACAAACTTCTGTTTTTCTGGAAGGCAGTGTCTCTGATTGGCACATTCTGAAGCTGGCCTGATTTGGCAAAAGGAGGCAGGGTTGTGTGTTTGTGGGTGTTTTAAAAGGAGTGAGATTTAATGGCAGAATTCCATCATCGTTCTAACTATGCATAATTTTTAAGTAAACAATCTCTTTCTTTTTCACTAAACTCTGGCATTGGGACTCATGCTTCTTGGCGGTGGGTATTCGGACCATGCACAACTGTATCAGAACTGCATAGGCCTGGGGTTCTGTAACACCTTCACATGCTCACGTGCTGTGGCAGTGATCTAGGAAAGAAGATCAGAAGGTGAAGTGATTCAGGAGAGAAAATGGACAAAGCTGGAACAACTATTTAATAGATAAAGGACAACAGGATCTGATGTACAGCGGAAAGGTTGGCCCTAGGAGCATAGACAGCTTATAAAAAGACGAACGTTGGTAGTTGGGAAGCAAAAGGTTAATAACAGGAACATGGCCTCATGGAGGGGACACAGGAGGGTGACAGTTGACCTCATGGAGAGAGAGAGGCAGAGAAGACAACCTAGAGTTATATAACAACCCACACCATTACTCCAACCTGAAAGCAAAATACAGGCATTTTCAGACACGCATACCTCAGAAAATTGTCTACTATTTACCCTTTTGGAAAGGAAAATAATGAGGATCTACTTCAGCAAAACTTAAACCCGAGTGGGAAAAAAAGGATCAGGTCAAGACTGAGTGTTGTAACTAAGCCTGGAATTGGTGGGGTTACGCAGCATGCCTGGCTGGGAACGAACAGATGCACTGCTCAATAACCAATTGTTAATCTCAGAACAGAACACACTCTAATGAGGGTGAAGGAGACATTTTAAAAAAGCTGAGTTTGATAGATTTGGGCTACTTCCAAAAACATGCCACACCTGCACCTGGTTCTTCCTGCAGTGTTTTTTTTTTTAAAGATTTTATTTATTTATTTATAGAAAGAAGGGAAGGGAGAGAGAAAGAGAGAGAGAGAGACGTTAATGTGTGGTTGCCTCTCTCTCACCCCCTCCTGGGGACCTGGCCTGCAACCCAGGCATGTGCCCTGACCTGGAATTGAACCAGTGACCCTTTGGTTCGAAGGCTGGAGCTCAAGCCACTGAGCCACACCAGCCAGGGCTTATAGTCTTTGATTTATCAGTACAGTTTGGTGCCGGATGAGATCTATTATTTAAGTGAGACTGCTTCGACAACTCCACTGCAATAAAGGCAGGTAGATAGGCAGATGTTATCGTGGGAGTATGGTGGGCACAATATCTTCTATTTTTTAATTCTCTTGGGTTCCCTGGGCAAACTTTGATTTCTCCATAATTAGTCATTCTGTTTATTCCTCTTGGTCCTTCTCTTTGGAGATTACTTTTGGAAAAGTGCTCTTGGTTACCTGGCAACAAGCTAGCTGAGACTGATGGTTCACGCCTCTCCATGGCAGAGCCTGAAATTTTCTATGTAATCAAGTGCTCTGCCTGCCTCCACTGGGAAGGCTGGTACCCAGATTTAACTTCTCATGGTAGCAGGACCCCTCAGGTTTTTCAGATGTGGAGAGCTGAAATTTTCCAGGGGGTTTCTTCATAATTGGCACTCAAGCTCAGACTTCTGAGTACTCTGGGCCAAACGTTTATTTTTCACATCCAAGACCACTGTCATACCCACTTTAGTAAAGGGCAACAGAAATCAGGATCTCTCTGTTGGAGCCCAGCCCAGCCCAGCACGTGTTCAGCTGCTCCCAGATCAAGCATGTCTCTCCACAGGATGTGAGAGGCCACGGTCCTCCCCACTTCTACCACATGGAGCCTCTGGTGTGCACTGCATCTCTCGAGCGATGGGCTAGTGGTTCTTGGTTGTCCTTTCTTGTTTCTACATGAAAGGCCAGAATGATTGATCGGGGCGGCTGCCATGGTTTCCAATGCCCCTGCATAGCTCTGTTCTCCCAAAGAGAATCTTCTTGAAACTGGCATACCATCTGGGGAGAAGTGTGTGTGTGCACACGTGTGTGTGAATGACAGGGTTTACTTTTGGGTGGAAGCCCTGCAGGGAATACATACACTAATTTTGTTGACAAAAAAGACTAAGGCTTTACTCTGATGTGACAGTGTTCACGCTTGGAACCCAAGCCGCAGTGCAATAGGTCACTCTTTTTCTTCAGCGACCACATGTCTGTGTTTTTCTCCCTAGGACTAAAGACAATAGTAGCTGCTTGTTTATTAAGTATGAGGTGAGGGAAGGTAGATGGGAGAGCAGCCACCAGCACCAGTTCCACAGAAACACATACTGGCCTCCCATTTCTGCTCTGAATAGGCCGGCGCTAAGCTTACAGTGGGGACAGCTGTCTTGTCCTGAAGGTGCTGGACAGCCTGCCTTGCCATTCAGTATAGTACACCCCAGTCTTCTGTCTGGATGTCAGATACCAATCAAAATCTCTAATCTACTCATGGCCTGGTGAGGCTGCTGTCTCCTCTGCATTTCTTTATTTGTAATATATGTGCTTGCCCAAAGCATAGAACCAAACAACTAACCTCTTTATTTAAAAGGACTCTGGATCTGAAATAATAGAGTACTATGAACCCTACTTTTTGTGTTTGTATAAGGTGTTTATGATAAGGAACACTTTTGCTCTCAATTTTGACTATAGCCTCAAAAGGTTGAATTGAAAGTACTAGGTGGAGCCCTGGCTGGTGTGGTTCAGTGGACTGAGTGCTGGTCTGCAAACCAAAAGGTTGTTGGTTCAATTCCAGGTCAGAGCACATGCCTAGTTGCTGGCCATGTCCCCAGTTGGGGGTGTGCAAGAGGCAACCAATCGATGTTTCTCTTGCACATTGATGTTTCTCTCCCTCTCTCCCTCCCTTCCCCTCTCTCTAAAAAAAAAACAAAACAAATAAAATCTTTTAAAAAAGAATTTAGAAAATAATAGGTGGAAATGTTCTCACATCCCCAAGGGAGGGGCTGCTAAGGAGCTGTTTTCCTGACCTATCCTAACGTCTTATCCTAATATCCACCAAAGGGCAGAAGAGGTTGAGGTTGAGAGGGAGTTCCTTTGAAAAAATGCTGGCAAGCTGAGACTCTTTTCATTGGAAAGGGCTGCTTCCTCTTTACTCAAGCCTAGTGAGAAGGGCTTTAGAGACACCCTTGGAAAGCTTGATGAGTGTTTCCTAGTGTTTGGGGATGTGTATGAGCCATACTTATAAAGCCAAAGCTAAAAGGCTAAACTGAAGCCACATGTGAATACAGGAAGAGAAAGAGGGCGGTGATGGGGGCAGGTGGTATATGTTAGAATACTTGAGCATACCATGGACCAAGTACATAGTGAGGATTGTAAATGATGGGTCCGGAAGGAGCCCTACAGAGGAGAGCAGCCTAAAGAGGTAATCCCATCAGTCTCAAGGCCAAGGAACCACTGGGTTTGATGTTGAGGTTCAAAGCTGTCACAACAGTTCAGTTAGGGAGGGTTTATCCTGCGTGCTTCCCACTTTCTGTTCTGCAAGAGCAGGGTCCGGGAAGTGACGGAGCACACAGGGAGAATCTAGCTTCTTAGGGTGCGAAAGAGGGGAACACGACTCTCGTTTATCAGGTTTCCTAAAGAATATGCAATAAAATGCAAATAAGTATCCCAAAGTTATCCTGCTCACCTTGTTAAAATAGCATTTGCAACTTAAATAATAGGCATTTTTAGTGGGTTGGTTTAGAATTCAGCATTGATAAAGGAGAAGAAAGATAACAAAGTCTAATTCGGTCTTCTGCTCATGCGTCGTTAACGATTTAGTTCAAGAACTTCACTAATTCTATGTTAAGAGAAAGAAGTTTTTTTTGGAAAGACAGGATTCTGGCCGTTTGTGAAATAGTTCATTCTTAATGGTTCTCTTCGAAGTGGACCTTCTGTTTGTACAGGCAGCTGCCTGCTGGAAGATACGTCTGACTCAGTATGACTTTCGAAACAGTCTGCTGTGAAAGGAAGAATCAAAAAGCCAAAATCGAAATGTCACTATAAATAAACCGTGGGCAGGCTTTCTTCCTGGACATGGATGAGGAAACAGGTTACCCAGGAAGTGCTGGCCGAGTGTTGTGACTGTGAAGGGGGCGGTTTTACTCGGGTAGAGGAGTAAGGGGAGAGAAGCCGGGTCCTTAAGTGCAGCGTTGAACTTGCAAGTCTACCTCTGAAATTGAGTTTTGGGAGCATATGTAACATCTTTATTATTTGAGTCAATAAATAGAAACATTTTTAAAGAAGGCATAGCATCAGCCATTTTTCACCATGAATTTGACTTTTTAAATTAGTTCTTGTCACTGGGTCATCTTTCAAGAAATATAACAAAAGACTGTTATGTTTTGACAACAGTGAAGGAAAAGAATAAGGAGAGGAGAAAAAAGAGGTAGTAGAAAAGGAGAGAAAGAAACGCAGAAAGTTATTTTTAAAGTCAGCCCCTGGACCCCATTCATAATCAGACTAAAACAAAATAAAAACCATCCAGAGAGTTTTTCATGAAGGTAAAGTCACTAATTTTAAAGGACTGTTCTTTATTCTGATATGTTCTTCCACCAGTTTTTTGGTGTTAAAATATCTTTAATAAAACATGAATGGTGGTGATAATAGTAGTAGCTTTAAAAAAAATTTCCATTGGAACTAAAATTGGGCAGCTTTATTACAGTCAACCTTATTTTAGAAAAGTTTCCTGGTCCGAAATTGAAGACCCACTTCATTAGAGGCTGAGTTGAAGGCCAAGAATGCATGAGCTCCACAGGACCCACGTGGGAAGGTGCAGGGGAGGCTCAGTCTGAAAGGGAAGGGAAGGAGAACCCAGGAAAGCTACGGCAAAGATGGTGAGGCCCATGGAAGAGCTGAAAGGGGCTGATGAAAACGGAGAATTAAGGGGCCTTTCTATTCCCTTCCTTTACATAATCTTTGACCATTTTAATGAACAGTCTTATGTTTCCCAGTGCCTAGTGCAATGAGTACTGTATAAATATTTACTGTTATAGGATTAGCATAACTAATCCATGCTTATGTAAATGAAGAAGAAAAGAATTAAAATAATATTTAATATTTAATGTCTGGCATCTACTTTCTCACTGGATTCTCACAAATTATCTTTTTATGCCATAAATGAGGAACCTGGGTATGTGAAAAACCCTTTAAATCCATTGAACCCATGAAGAATAAAAGCCTAATCTGAACCAAGGGTGTGTTCTTTTGACTACTCATACTACTCAGCATTATCCTCAATATCCTAAACACACAACACAAGATTGCTTATGTTAACATTTAGGCTAGATTATGATTGTAAGATTTTAACTGTAGAATGTTAACCATCTCTATTGCATTAATTGTATTTATGTATTATTTTTCTCAATGGTAAAATGAATCTATTAATAATGGAATCGTATGCCAAATGCTGATGAAATATTTAAGGTTTGCTCAGAAGGGAAGGGGGTGATCAAGGTTAGGATTTACAGACTCTTGCTTTGTCCTTTTGAATTTAAATTTATTAGCCACAGAAGCACATAGTTGAAGACGAAAAATCAGTTTGACTTCTCAAAACTCTTTTACAAAATTTCCTTATAGGAGCGGGGAAGAGGAAGTGGAGGAAGGGGGTTCGATTAAACAGACAAGCCGTCCTTCTGTGTCTCCCTGAAGTGGTACTAAGTCTTTGATCAGCAATAATATGAAAGCAATACAATAAAAGTGACGTTTAGAGTTTAATAAAGTTCAACCGAGGTACATATTTTAAGAGCATACTAAGTACAGTTCAACAAAACAGCAACTTTATTTGAGAAACAATATTTTGATTATGAACATTCTCTAATCATTAAACTTTGCCATTATTTGATGTTGATATATCTCACGATCAAAGCAGAGAATTTCTGTCAGATATTATATTTTTGTCCAATCTATTGTTGAAACATGATGAAGTAGTATATTCAGCACTTCGTAAAAAAACAAAACAAAATTCCTTCCCTCATCCTGATTTAGAATAGATTTATATATCCTTTGGTTACTGATGAATCTTTGCACAGCCTTGATTTAACTTTCTCAGCAATGGCCAAACCCAGCATTTACTCCTTTATGCTTCCTGAACACTCAAGAGAAAGAATTCTCACCTTCACAGTAAGTCAGAACTTCTCAATAAAACAAAAATAATGGAGCTTCGGAAAGCTCCGTGTATCCAGGGGATATGGAAGCATCACCCTCGGCCCTTCACTCTCTGTGGAACGGAATCAGTCTTTCTCTCTCTATAAAACAGGAATTGGCTACTCCATAGATGTCGAAAGTATACTTTTTACTTTGACTTTCTACCAGCAATTCTTAAACTAGGGTAAAGTTATCTTTTTTTTTTTAATGAAAAAGAACTTCACACTACTCGAAGGAATGTTATGTAAGAACTAACTTCGAAGACTTAAAGTAGTTCAGATATAGAAATAACTATTGTGTTCCCTGCAAAACCCCCTAATTAGCAGAATTTTGGCCATGGAGAAGATCTGGAGATCACAAGTCATGTCCGGTGACCTAACTTCATCTACCTTTGATCAAAATGGTGGGCCAAGGATGAGAAAAGCAGCCCCCTCGTGGCAGGGAGCTGGCCTGGTACTCTCGCTTAGGTCTTGGGTGTGCTAGCACTCACAGTTGGCAATCACAGCTAAGTTTCACCCTTTTCTGTTGAATAAGAACAGTTTCACAGGACATTATTACCAGAGAGGGCATCTGTGACCATACCTGTGACAAAGTAGACAAAAACAAATCTATTCTGCATTCACGCTGAGCACAGACAAAAACATACGTGTTCTCCAAATTACAAAATGACCAAGCATCTCCCTTGCCTGGGTAGTAGTCATGGCTGCTGCGTCTTTACCAATAACAACGTCAGCTTCATTCTGAAAAATGGTGCCCTCCAGAGCTGGCACCGTCTGTCTGTAACACTTGAGTGACGGAAGTCCCACATCCCCAGACTCAAAGTCGTCCCTTCCTCTTGTCCAGTTGTCTCCCTCCAGTTGCAGGCCCTAAATGGATATAAGAAAAAGGTACTAAAAGGAACATGGATATGGAGAAGAGAGTTGTGTGCTTTTATATATACATATATTTAGCTTTTTCTAAGACTTTTAATAAGAAGCTGAGAGAGGATGTTCCGGAGTCTCCTCAGTAGGTGGGATATTAAACTGGGGAATAAAAATAAGTGCAATGGTACCACCAGAGTATATGTTCCTTATGGGCTGGGACTAATTTTACATTTCTCTACTAATTTATAGCATAGTATCTGGACATACTAGATGTTCAGTAAATTTTCTTTGACATATAAATCAGTTTGAGCTAAGCCACTGATAATTCCTAATTACCCAGTTGGTATTTGTTGACACCTGAAAAGGAAATTTTACACTAATTTATTTTTTCCCAATTTTTTT